>AWWV01011652.1:0-16379 GCA_001974805.1 Corchorus capsularis
TGTCAGGATTTAATCCAGACACGTTCAGCCCTTTATTAACGGTAGTTTCCCTCTTTATTATACTGTCAATCTTTTTAAATTCAATTTTTGGAAAAACGATTTTTATTCAAATCATTTATTTTCCTTCTATTTTCCAAGATCTCCTTCCTTTTTAGAACTCTTCTCTTTCTATTATAAATTGATTTTCTCTCTAAAACTTTTTTCATTCACTCTGTTTTTGAGCAAACCCTAGTTTTATTCTCTCATATTTGCATCGGCACTCTGCATCTGCACGATTGCACTCCTCTGCTCTCGTTTCTTTTCTCGCTTAATACTCTATCAGAATAAGAATGGAAAATGGTCAGAGAATTCTTTACTAGTATCATCACTGATAAACGAGCTAATGGTGGAGATGATGAATTGTATGTCTATATATGTGGTCAAGAAGCTGTGATCACTACTGAGACCATTGGTCAGTTACTGAAAGTTGAATACTTTGAAGGTGATTCAAAGCCACCTAAGTAGTTTGATTACAATGCTGCTTGGAAAGTTATCAGTGGGAAGAAGGAAAAGATGCCATCCAAAGAAAGTCAAAGAAAGCTTTTGAAGTCGGATGTCAAGTTAGCACATCACTTCATAAGCAACAGTTTTTGGTTTAAGAAGGGTAGTGAAGAATATATCACAAAAGATGATGTCTGGCTTCTCTACTGTATTTGGAAGGGTATCAAAGTTAATATTGCTCAAATCATTATCAACAAGATGAAGAAAATGGCGTTGAAAAAAGAGATGATTTGTGGCTATGGGATTATAATTGCCATGTTAGGAAAAGATCTTGACACTCACTCACACGAGCACACTGATTTCAAGATAGCTTGCTCTCACTTCTCTGATCTAACTCAAGGAAGGTTCATCCGCACTGTCACCAAAGATACAGAGACAATGAAAGCAATTAAGGAGATCAAAGCAGACATTAAGGAGATTAAAAGTGCTCAGAATGACATTACTGGCATGATGACTGATCTTTTTGAGATAGTCACAGCTGTGTTGACCAAACAAGTTGCTGCCACTAAAACTACTGAAGATTTTAGTGACTCTGATAATGGTGAAGAAAATGATGCATTTGATGAGGAAGAAGAACAGAATCAGGAAGTCTCTGAGGAAAAGGAAAAAGAAGAAAGTGAGAACGAGGAAGAAGGAAGTGAAAAAGAGGAAGAAGAAGAACCTGCTGATGAAGAAAAATCTGATGAAGAGGTCGATGAAGAAGTTGCTGCAGAATCTGAAGATGATTAGGATGGAGATGAATCTGAAAAAGGAATATGGGAATGAAGAAGAGAACTCTGGTAGTGAGTTTGAAGCTGATGAAAGTGAGGAAGATGCTCCTGAATTTGAAACTACCTCAAAGGGTAAAAAGAAAGTCACCTCTGCTAAGGCTTCTACTCCCACTAGTAAAGATGGTTCAAGTACTCCGAGCAAAAAGAAAGATGATGCATGTCTCACTATATCGACTACTCCAGAAAGGAAACGACCAAGAATGAAGCATGCAAATGTTGATGAAACTACTTCAGAGAAACAACAGTCCAAAAGATCAAAGAAAGCATGATGACTCTGGACCTGGTTTTCTGATCAAAAAGAGTTTATGCGAGATAGAAGGAAGAACTTAGGATTCTTGCATACATTTGCATTGGCATATTTTGTTTAGCATAACAATTGCACTTTATCATTCTGAATATTTGTGGTACCTGTGTGTGCTTTGGATATTTGGATATCTTTTCTCCTCCCTCTTTCTTTAATGACACTAAATGTGCCTTTGGATTCTAATGGTTCTATCTTATCTTAATAGGTGCTATATATGGAGCTGGACTTCTCTTATATTTTGAAATATTGCACATTGTATTTGCTGCTACTAACATTGTTTTGCAGGATTTTCAAACCCTTTTGTTGATTATGACAAAAAAGGGGAGAAAAAAAATGAGCTTGAATTGAATTGTAGCTGCCTGAGTTAGTCAGAATAATACATGCCTGCGCTTTAATGAGACTACTTTTCAGCATGGCATAAAGGAAACTTTATGACATGTGGAATGGGGTCGCAGGGGTTGAAGAATTGACTACTCAAAGGGGGAGCTTCACAAACTTCAACGATTGGTATCAAATACTTCAATTGGTATCAGTATATTTCTCAAACCCCTTCTAGCAATTAGTGGAACTGATATTATCATATTTTCTGATGCCACTAACTCAAGTCCTTTACTCTACTTAATTCCCTTCCTTGGAATCAAGCCCGTAACTCTACTTAATTCCCTTCCTTGGAATTAAGTCCTTAACTATATTTAATCCTCTTGGGTTGAGTTTTTGACTGATCTTACTTAATCATCTTTCAGATTAAGTCTTTGCTGATTTTACTTAATTCTTGTGAAATTAAGTCTTTGCTAATTTACTTAATTACCCTGAATTAAGTCTGTGCTTGTCTTTACCTAATTTCCTGTCTTAAAATTAAGTCTGTGCTTATCTTTACCTAATTTCCTTCCTTGAAATTAAGTCAGTCTTTTCTTTACCCAATTTCCTTTCCTGAAATTAAGTCAATCTTTCTAACATTTTTACTTAACTACCATGAATTAAACCTTTGCAATTTTACTTAATTTCCTCGAATTAAGTACTTTGACTGTTGTTACTTAATTTTCCTGAATTAGGACTATGTTTGCTTTTCTTAATCACCCTGGATTCTAACTATGCTTTCCTTTCTTAATCACCTTAGATTTTAACTATGCTTGACTTTCTGAATCACCCTGGATTAAAACTTTAACTATGTTTAACTTTTCTTAATCACCCTGGATTACAACTTTAACTATACTTGACTTTCTCAATTGCCAAACATAGGACCTTGACTGTACTTTCTTTTCTTAATTACCCCGAATTAAGACTTTACTCTTGTTTACTTAATTGTCATGAATTAAGTTCTTTAACTGTGTTTATTTAATTACCCTGAATTAAGTTCTTTAACTGTGTTTACTTAATTACCCTGAATTAAGTTCTTTAACTGTGTTTACTTAATTACCCTGAATTAAGTTCTGTGTTTACTTAATTTCCCTGAATTAAGTTCTTTAATTGTGTTTACTTAATGCATATGATGCATATATTCCAATTTAATCAAATTTTACCAAATGTTTATACGAAAGACACTATTTGGGTGCCTTCCACTTGATTGGTAAGACCCCCGAATTAATGCCTTAAGCCTAGGAAATTCGGATTAAAATAGACAAACTTTTGTCAACATTTTAACCGACTATTCCATCATCGGTGTCAATTTGCTTTTCTCAAATGAGCATGATACCAACAACATTTAAGGACTTTAAAAATGCATGGTCATGAGTTTAGCATATTTTCTTCATGAATTTGTTAACTTTTTCCTAAATTGGCTAAGTAAATGACTTAATTCACTAACCAAACTTTTAATTATGAGTTTAATTAAGATAATTTCCCAAATTCAGGGGCTTAATTAAATGGAAATTAAAAACTGG
The DNA here is from genome assembly GCA_001974805.1 of Corchorus capsularis. NCBI lineage: Eukaryota > Viridiplantae > Streptophyta > Magnoliopsida > Malvales > Malvaceae > Corchorus > Corchorus capsularis. The sequence goes on from AWWV01011652.1 coordinate 3,495, forward strand.
AGGGACTCTATTGCATTGTTTTCTCGAACAAGGGACCTATTTGGGAACGCTAACAGCCTATAGGACTTAAGTGCATTAAATTGAGGACTAAATTGAATGAGAGTGTGAATTGATATCTGTGCTTGCTGATTACTCCACCATTGAACCAAAACACCGTCGTTTTTAAGATGTACGGCCTATAAGATGAACAGTTCTTCTTCTTCGCAGAAAGACCTCTTCCGCCTAAAACCCTAGCCTCTTTGCAACTCCGCCGTCTGCGGTTCACCAAGAATCGCACCCCCGCTAGCTTTGCAGTGCCTGTCTTCCTTTCCACCGTAGATCATGTTTAAAGTTTCCCAAATGCTTCGCCTAAACCCTCTGTATTCAGATCTGGCCTCCAATCTTTCGACCGAAGCTCGAATCCCTTTGAGAATCACTTTCTTCGAACTCCAAAGACGACCTCCGATCTACCATACCCGACGTCAGATGAACCTGACTTTTGAGTATGCAACTCGCCTCTTCTTCCACTTCCAATGCTTGCCACCCGAGATCCCAAAGTTCGATGGGTTTCTTTTTTTGTAAAATAACGATGGGGATGGAAAATAAAAGAGGATTGGGTGACCAAGGTAACCAAAGATCGATGGTCAGTATTCTCTCCACATGTTTCTGATTTTTTTTTTTTTTCTTAAAGGGCTTAACAATCGTTTTGGGTTATTCCCTTTTTGTTGCTGATATGACTAGGGAAAATCAGAGAAATGAAAGCTTGAATTGAGAATGTTTTCTGTCAAAATGCTTAGAATTCCCCAGTAATACTAAAATCCCTAGTTTCCAATTTGGCCGAGTTTATTCTCTCCCAGTTCTCCTGAAATAAGTGTTTTCCTTCTCCTTTTAAAGATCAGAAACCCCCCTCACCTACTCTCTTGCCAGTTGTATTTTAGGTTGTTTCTAAACTTTGTTCTCTTGTGGTGCAGGTGGGAAGAGGATGGATAAGAATGGAGCCTCCTCTGAGTTGGATTGGGTGAGTCATTCCTTCTCATCACCTTCCCAACGCTTTCCTTCTTTGGATTTTACTGGAGTAGGTGAAGATATTTCAACCAATAATGACCTGTCCCAAGTAAGCTGTATAGGTAAAGGAATTCTCACTCCCTTAATGTAAATTTCTTTTCCCACTCTGTTAACCGCTTGTAGTTGTTGCTGTGTAATGCTGAGAATGTCCGAGATGACTTATTCACTAAAGTAATGTGCATGCTACTGTTCTGACTAAAGTGCAAATGCCTAAGTAATCATACTAAATACTAATTGTTTATATGCCAAAAACTTTTAGCCAAAATATTATTGACTGTTAGCATTCTTCCTAGGCCAAATGAGTTCTCCATAATGACCACTACAATAGCATGTATGTGATTCCATAATGCCATAAATGAGATGTCATGTTGTATGCCTGCTATGCTCAAATTAATTAATTGCCCCAAGTTTGTGTGGAACTTGCTGCTTTATTGTTGCTGTTCTCATTAGACTTCTTCATGTTAGGTTTAGTTGCTGCATTGCTTGGTTTGCTTGCTTATTGGATGACCATCCTTGTCACTTATTTACTGAATTGAGGTATCTTATAATGCTGTTGAATTGAACTTGAGTTGTTTCAATGGAACATTGAGTGCTTGGCTGAATTGACATGCTTTGATGCATATTGTTGTTGTGTGCTGTTGTGTTGCCTTACCTAATCACTGCTGGAATCCTCTGCTTGTCTTGGTGCCCTGTTTGAAATGCCCTTGTCTTCAGACTATGTTTGATGCTTGAACTTGCTTGGTTGTTGTCACTGAGCCTGTCACACTGACTTCTGACAATCTACCTCTGATTTCCATGTGCATTGTGATTGAGAATGACGTTGTAATATGAATTGGTGATTTTTGCTTTCTACCATAGATGCTTTTCCTTAGCTCATAAATTGCCCTCAAACATGACTGCTGCTAACATTTTTGTCTTTGTTTCTCCCTGGTTTCATTGGCATTTCGAGGGTGAGGCCAGATCTCATTCTTTGTGTTCGATGTAACCTACAACAAGTTCTCTCCCTGGGGTATATTTCTGCCTTGCTTGAACAAATGGTGTGCACCAATTAATGGCGTTTCGCCCCAAACCAGGGACGAATATTTGTTCTCTTCTTCTTAGTTCTATTTTATAGGTTATGACTCGCCAATGAAGCATACGCCATTCAACTTTGCTGCTGTATCGCTTTCTGATGTGAGCTTCTTTTTAGCTATGCTGACTTTCACTGCTGTCTTGCTTCTTCTACTCATGTTTGCTCATTACTGACTTTGTGTGTGCATTAACCTGCTGCATTATACTCATTCGAGATTTTCCTCTTCTATGTTTACTACTGTCGCCTTGTGTACATGCATTCTACTGCCGCCTTTTCCTTAAGTCCAACTCCTATTTAGCTATATTTACCACTAATCACATATTCTCTTTGTTGTGCAGGCGGCATTAATCTTCCATGTGAATTCCATTTTCTTTCTCCACACTTGACAGCCGAGACTCGACATGCCCAAGTTATTGTATTGTTAGGATTGAAGGCAATAACCCTTTGCATCTTACCAACACTTTAACCTCCACACTTTACTCTCTATTTTTGTATTTTTGTAACAAAGTAAACTATAAACTTCCTTTTTCTTTCTTTTCTTTCTTTTAAAGAATAAACCATCCCTGGTAAAATTGGCCTAGAAATATGCTCCATAAATGGAAGTTCAATAATTAGGATTCAAATGCAAGCCCAAAGTCAAATACAAGCCCAACATGAACCAAATAAGTAAATGGGCTACTTCTAAAACCAATAATCCAATTAATAGTAGTTTTAGCCAAAGTGCTTAATTAAGCCATGCAGATATGATACATACTATGCCAATGTGATATGCTAAATGCTAATGCAAGCTAACGTGAACTGCAAAGGCTAATACAAGATGCAAGTCTTTCAAAATCCCCCTAGAAAATTGGGAATTGACTCAAATGCCCCCTTATTGCAAATTAAGAAGCGATTTTTACTAACTTAAAGGATACGAGCAAAAAATGGGTATCTATAGCTGCCCCTCTTTGCGTGCTTTCTAACTATTAGAAAGAAAGCAAAAGAGTAGTTTGCATACTTTTTGAGAGTTAGGATGCGCGCAAAGACGTAGACGCCCATTTTTATTACTGAATCTGATGCCATTCTTCATTTCCTTTTCCGAAGAGCAATCTGAGGTCAATTTTATTCGAACTCGCCCTGAGGCACTGGGAAAGTCTACCCTGAGACATTTGAAAGTCTTGAGACGCTTGAAAGTCCGTCTTGAGACACTTGAAAGTCTACCCTGAGACGCTTGGAAGTCTGCACTGAGACACTTGAAAGTCTTCCTTTGAGACATTTAAAAATCCGCCCTGAGACGCTGAAGAAAGACCGCCCTCACTTACTCTGACATAAAGTTAGCTTAAACCCTGATATCCTTGTCTTTTGACTATCTGCTTCTTCTCCTTGATTGCTTTTGCACTGTCCACTTGGACTTTTCTATGTGTCTGCTTATCTTCTTGTCCTTTGGCGCCCCATTCCTTTTGTCCCTTAATAACCTGTGTAACTCAGTCGGACGTCCTTGCCCCTTATTTCATCTTGCCATGGATGATGATTGTCTATTGTGTGCATGTATGTATGGATGCAAATGTATGCTAAATGACAGATAAATCAGCTGTGGAAAGTAAATTCATTTTAGCTTCCCTTATTTTACCAGTGTCTTCTTTGACGAGCTTCCATGCTTTGGGATCTACTATGAATGACCTGGATTTCAAAGATTCCCTTACCCCTTAGCTCCGATGGTCAACTTCTATCGCTCTGCACAAACTTTCCATAAGGCAGAGTTTGAAATATTTTGAATATGCAACTTTAAATGTCATGATTGCAATATGATTTCATAAGACAATGCCCCATTTGCCCCTGACAATATCCTATTATTTTGCTGAATATGCCCCACATGTTGACCCATTATCGAAAAATTTGGTGACCATCACTTATAAGACTTTCTCGTCTGATATCCCTAACCTTCGCCCTAGGCTCACAAATGGAATGCAAAATTTTGCAAAGCTGAATTTACAACTTGTCCCAAAATAAATTGTGTAAAAAGATGGTTATGACTTGTGGTTTCGTCAACAGAAATGCCTTACTGTTTATGATTTTGTGATGACATGCTATGCAATATGACAAGCCCACGCGTTAAAGAAACACAATGTTTGCATTAATACTGTAGTATAGTGGAAAGAGTGTAGTTGTTAATCAAGAGAGTTTCATATTTAAAAGAAAATGATAGCATAGAAAGGTAGCGCCTCGTAACGATGAATACTCCGACGACGATATGATGACAAGACCTTTGGATTTTTCCGAGAGAAAACCTATTGTACTGATAGCACCCAGTCAGTCTGGACCGCGCCTTTACTCCCTTTTGACCTTTAGTGATAGCTCGATACCCACCTTCTACCAATTTGGTTTCGTCCAAATTCTTAAGCCGCCCTTTTCGGGTTTTTAGCTCAAGTTTCTCCTTTTTCCATCCTTCGCTTTGATCCGCCCTTTTGGGTTTTCAACTCAAGCGACCCCCAGCGGATCCAAGCCGCCCTTTTGCGGGTTTTCAACTCAGATCCTTCCTTTTTTTCTTTTCTTTTGCAACCTCTTTCTTAGGCCCATTTTCTTTTAGGCGTAGTACTCCTTTACTACGTCTACATTGATAGTACTCGGGAACTCTTCTCCATCCATCTCTTGTAAAATCTGTGCTCCTCTTTAAATGGCCTTCTTGACCACATATGGGCCATCCGAATTTGGCATCTGCCTGCCCCTAGGGTCTCCTTGATTTAGAAGAACACTCCCCTTTCTTGAATTGTCTTGGGCGATCTTTCCTATCATATGCTCTTCCCCATTTCCTTTCTGCCGAGTCCCCATATGCTTCTAGTTTTCTTACTTTCCTTTCTGATGCCCAGTAGCCCCATACTCCATCACTTTACAAAGAATCTCAACCTAGCTGTGCTGGATATTAATCACCCTATACTGTTCCAATGCCTTGACAAATTTGAGGCCTCATTGCAAAATTTTTTTCTTCTCTTTTGTTTTTTTGTTTTTGTTTTGTTTGTTTGTTTGTTTTTTTGCTTCTTTCTGCGACTTGGCTTTAAAAATTATGTCATCAGCATACACTTTGGTTGTATGGAAGAGTGTACCCTCGCCCTTTGGCATGTTGCCCCACCATTCTATAGTCCGAACGGTATACTTTTTTAGCAAAAGACTCCCCAAGCGGAGTCATTTTGATCTGCTGTTACCATGAAAACCCGTTCACGAAGAAAAACCACGAGTACCCTTCTGCGTTGCCTACCAATATGTCTATATGTTGCGGCGGGAAGTTGTCTTTGGCTTGATTCAAACCCTTACTTTGCCATCTTTCTTCGGGATTGGGATAAAATATTAGCCCGCCATTTGGGGCCTTTTGCTTATTGTAGAAATCTGGCATTGGGCCGCCACTCTACCTCTTCATATCTAGATTCATCCACCTCAACTTTTGCTTTACTGGTCTCATACTTGATCTAATAGGCAATCAATGAGCCGCTACTTCTTGATCCATATCCGGTATGCCCTAATATGACCAAGCAAACACATCTGAGACCTTTGTCAACAAATCCACCACCCTGTCTGTCCTATTCTGCCAAACTAGTACCAATCTTCACTTCTGTAAGAGTTTCTTCTGTTTCCAAGCTTACTAATTCTGTGATCTCTTCGTGAAGTACAATTTTCTTTTCCTTCTTCTTCAACTAGTCTCAAAAGGTCTGAGGGGAGGGTCTGATCCTCCGTGTCTTCATCGTTTAGCTCACCAGTACAGATAGGCTTCTCAAAGTCAAATCCGGATTTGTCTGGAGCGTCTTTGCATTCATCATCATTTGGCCTGAAATATAATAATAGAAACTATTTATACAAGAGTGATACTACAATAGAATATGAGACAAGCACGTGGGCCTAAAATATGCATTGCATCTTATTACTCATGATAAAAAGTTAAACATAACAAGTTGACTTCAACAGGAAAAATTATTACAAACTCATGATTTGTTCTTAGTTGTTGGCCCAGTTTGGTTTCCAAGAAAACGAATGATTCTTTTTGTAAACAGAAATACTTTTACAATCTTTTTATTGAAAACCTTCCCCTTTTTTTTTGCTTTTGTTCTTTTTTCGAAAACCTCATTATTCCTTTGGTCGTTGCCTAGACGAAGATTTTTGCCCCCTAATCGAGCGCTTGTGAGAATTGTCCTAAGTGGTGGTCACTTGATTCTGCAAGTTTTATTATTTTTAAACAAAGAAACTTTGTTTTCTTAAGTCAATTATTAGCAGTAGAAGTGCAACAATTTTAACCACTATAAACAAATCGAATCCTACATACTGATGACTCAAAATACAGTAACTTAAACCCAAAATGTTATGCTGATGTCATGCATGTGCCAGATATGCTCAGAGGTTTCAGAAATTCTTCCTGAGGCGGGCTTTCCTTGCCCCTTTGTGACTGGTTTAGAGCTGTGTGACCCTTCATTACTCGAGAAACCACTTAAGACTGCTTCTGTTGTTGTCTGTGACTTTTTCGCCTTGGAATTTCTACTGACTGGCCATCTGTGTGAGCGAGAGCGACTACACTGGCATGGTCTTGGTGTTTTCAAAGTACGTAAGGAAGGAATCTCCTTGACTCTACTCTACTTCTGCAACCTTCACCATCAGCTTGATCGTGTGCATTGTTAGGTCACACGACCTCTGATTTAGCTGTGACCGATACACTCTTAGGCTTCTTATGCTTCCCTATGATTCTTCCAAACTTCTGCAAAAAAAACCCTCTGCACCAGTGTCTTCCGGAGCACTTGGGCCCTTTTCTTTGAATTCTCTTCCGTCTTTTCAAACATTAGTGGTTAATGAACCTGATAGTTTCTGCTTACAATAGCTGGAACAGTATTGGTGCTCCTCTTGATGGCTTCTATGAACACTCTGGGAGAAACGACCACTGGTGCCCCTCTTGACGGTTTCTGTGAACACTTTTGGGAGAAACGATCATCCCTTAAGCTAGCTTGTCTCTGACATCATGTCCAACATATTTTAACTTTCTTAGTCTTCGGTACGAATGATTCTGACTCATCTTCATGTAACTCATCCTCGAATGATGAATCAACCTTTCATGCACTGCCAAGAAAAAATGCAAGAAAGAAAGAAAACTCGCCAGACACCACGAATCTCGTTAGTATCATTAGAATGAGGAAAAGTACTTATTAAAACAAATGAAGTACAAGTGCCCTTGGAATATCAAAAGAATTTTTCGATTTTTTGAAAACTCGAGCGTTGAGCTCTTATGGGCAGGGAGTCCATTTATTAGGGTAATGCAATTACCCTTTTCTACGGTTTATGATAGAAAAAAAAAAGTAAAGGTAAGAAATGTTCCTTTTGTGTACCAAGGTTTTTCCTCACGGGTTTGGCTCTACCTAGGCTGGATATCACTCAAGGCATCTATATGCTGGGTGAGGCTTTATAGTGGATCTAAAGGTTCCCAAACTGTCCTTATTATCGCCCACTATAGGCTAGTAAGGCCCCTAATTCTCACCCACTATAAGCTCATTGAAAAGGGTTCAGTCTGAGTGGAGGTGTTTCACTTCAAACCCGCACGGTGACTATCGTCACACGAGGGCTAGCTACTTGCCTCCTCTTAAAAGGGTTAGAGCTCTGGTGTAAGCTCATGCAATGCAAATGCAAGTTACTTAGTGCACGTGTGAAGGAACAAACAAACCTTGTTGACCTCTCTCAACCTAAACTTACTAAACTACCCCCAATGAAAACAAAGCAGATAAGGGATTAAGCATAATATATACAAAGTATGAATGAAGCCATTAATGACATGTATGCAAAATAAAGCATATAGACATGGATAAGCAAGAAAAGGAAATAAACAACCATTTATGAAACCCTAGTTAAAACCAATGTCCAGTTTGACTCTCTAATGTCCCCAGCGAAGTCGCCAAACTGTCGCAACGTGGGCGACCGGGGTGGAAAAATACTGTTGGATTCTAATGGAGTCGCCACTAATCTTTTTTACCTAGGTGTGATTAGCCACCTATCCAATTATTAAGTCTAATATTAACCTAATTAGGTAATACTAAACTTAATAAAGTCTGCTTAACCAGAGTCTACGGTTCGGGGAGTCGGGTACGCGTGGGGAAGGATTAGCCCCCCATGACGCCCGTCGAAACGACGGCACTGACTGGTCTAGGGTTAACTATGGGTCTCTATCGTTGGTTGTTCCTATTCTTAAGTCTATCCATGCCCGATATTATCATTCTTTAGTCTTTAAACGAGTTATAATCGACCCTAATTTGTTAGTCCAAATTGTTATTCTGTTTTTTACTCAATTATCCGGATTAGGCCGATGTTACCATGCCTTTTATTTCAACTTAATTCTCTTTGGATTAAGTCACCTCATTGTTCCTTACTTTTATTGACTCAATTTTTATAAATTAAACCCTTTTATTGTTTTACTTAACCTCTTTTTAGATTAAGTTCTTTATTGACTCGACTTAATTACCCTGAATTAAGCTCTTTATTGACTCCACTTATTACCCTGAATTAAGTTCTTTATTGACTTTATTTAATTACCCCGAATTAAGTCCTTTATTGACTCCACTTAATTACCCTGAATTAAGTTCTTTATTGACTTTACTTAATTACCCCGAATTAAGCCCTTTTATTAACGCTACATAATTATCCTGAATTAAGTTCCTTTTGTTGACGCTACTTAATTACCCTGAATTAAGTACCTGACTTGACTTAATTTCCTTCCCTGAAATTAAGTCCCCGACTCTACTTAATTTCCTTCCTTGAAATTAAGCCCTGCACTCTACTTAATCCCCTTCCTTGGAATTAAGTCCTTTACTCTACTTAATTCCCTTCCTTGAAATCAAGCCCTTTACTCTACTTAATTCCCTTCCTTGGAATCAAGCCCTTTACTCTACTTAATTCCCTTCCTTGGAATCAAGCCCTTTACTCTACTCAATTCCCTTCCTTGGAATCAAGTCCTTTACTCTACTTAATTCCCTTCCTTGGAATCAAGCCCGTAACTCTACTTAATTCCCTTCCTTGGAATTAAGTCCTTAACTGTACTTAATCCTCTTGGGTTAAGTTTTTGACCGATCTTACTTAATCATCTTTCAGATTAAGTCTTTGTTGATTTTACTTAACTCTTGTGAAATTAAGTGTTTGCTAATTTACTTAATTACCCTGAATTAAGTCTGTGCTTGTCTTTACCTAATTTCATTCCTTAAAATTAAGTCTGTGCTTATCTTTATCTAATTTCCTTCCTTGAAATTAAGTCGGTCTTTTCTTTGCCCAATTTCATTTCCTGAAATTAAGTCAGTCTTTCTAACGTTTTTACTTAACCACCATGAATTAAACCTTTGCAATTTTACTTAATTTCCTCGAATTAAGTACTTTGACTGCTGTTACTTAATTTTCCTGAATTAGGACTATGTTTGCTTTTCTTAATCACCCTGGATTCTAACTATGTTTTCCTTTCTTAATCACCCTGGATTTTAACTATGCTTGACTTTCTGAATCACCCTGGATTAAAACTTTAACTATGTTTGACTTTTCTTAATCACCCTGGATTACAACTTTAACTATACTTGACTTTCTCAATTGCCCAACATAGGACCTTAACTGTACTTTCTTTTCTTAATTACCCCGAATTAAGCCTTTTTATTGACGCTACTTAATTACCTGAATTAAGTCCCTTTATTGACGCTACTTAATTACCCTGAATTAAGTACCCGACTTGACTTAATTTCCTTCCCTGAAATTAAGTCCCTGACTCTACTTAATTCCCTTCCTTAGAATTAAGTCCTTTACTCTACTTAATTCCCTTCCTTGGAATCAAGTCCTTTACTCTACTTAATTCCCATATATTTAACTTGCCTGCTTCAAATTAATAACCACAAATTCCTTTGCATTTGCTCTTTTCCAAATTGACAAGTCTTTGCATCCTAAGCCCCCCTCAGACTTAGGATGACTTATCTATTTCCAGATGTATCTTCTCTGTTTGGTTCCAAATTTGGGAAATATATAAGTTGACAAATGTATAGTACTATATATATGGTAGGAAAAAGAATTATAAAAGATTAGTGATCATGGGAATTGATATATAGTTTTATAAGAAACATTCAATATTCCTCCATAGTATAACTTATAGACCTTGGTTACATATGTATGTATAATATCCGTTTCTTTTTGTTGGATAAGTAGTTACTATTTTTGATATGTACATTATTATTAATTGGAACTCTTAGGAAACACTTGTATTGTAAAGCCTTAAACATATTTATAGAAATTGGGACTGAAATAGCTAATAAACTCCCAAGAAAATGGGATATGTATAGAAATTGGGGACTGAAATGTTTCTTTTCATGCAAATAAGTTTATGATGAGATATTCTATATATTGATCACAACTTCATATATGCAAAATTCTTCAATAAATTTATTTGCTTTCTCTCTCTCCATAATTGGCTCTCAGATAAAATATTGGAGGCAAACCATGCTATATAGGAAGCAAGGAAAATTTGGCCATAAATTCTGTTAATGTTGTAATTAATTAGTTAGTACTATCTTATGTCAAACTCAAATTTGATTAACTAAATACATCAACTAATTATATCACCTTGTTTTCATCACTTATCATGATGACCTTTGACACAGATTATTTTGCATGCGAAGTTTAGACAACAAATTGGAAAAGCTCTCCCGCATGTTGGTATCACAATCACATTGAACCAAATATAACTGAGAATAAAGTTTAAAGAATGTTCTAACTTCTGGGAGAGGAACTCGGGTCTTGTCAGGGTCCAAGGCCCACTGAGCAGCCCATATACATGTCGGACACTAATCCTGAACCCAAAAGTCTAGACTGATGGTTTCTTGGGTCCTTTATGTATATATGCCACTCAAACAACCCATCCTTTTATGATGTGTGATGTTTCCTCACATGTAAATCCTAACAATCTCCCCCGATTTACATGTGTCCTCATCTCTCCCCCGTGCGGCCCAACCCGTCAAGTCTTAAGCCAATTATCGGCTATCCAAGACTAACCCCTGGAGTGGTGCAAGCTACGAACACTCCACAATTGTGCATGGATGGTCACACCAGGTTCATCGTGCTCATGGACCACACTGATCGAATTCAACCAGACTCTGATACCACTTGTTGGGAGAGGAACCCGGGCCTTGTCAGGGTTCAAGGCCCACCGAGCAGCCCATATACATGTCGGACACCAATCTTGAACCCAAAAGTCTAGACTGATGGTTTCTTGGGTCATTCATGTATATATGCCACTCAAACAACCCATCTTTTAATGATGTGGGATGTTTACTCACATGTAAATCCTAACACTAACTAGGCCCAAAATATATAAAAAGAGCCCATGTAAGGAAAACAACTCTCTAGGATAGGCCCAAATTAAAAATGTTCACACTTCCCATCCAACAGCAAACCCATCCAACATTGTTCATGGGCTAAGGTTAAAAATACCTCTTTAGTCTGGTTGTGGCATTTCAATTTTTTTTTCGGCCTGATCATTGAGTTACAAATTAAATTGATCATTGAGTTATAGCTGATTTAGACTATGTTATGAGTCTTATGACATCCGAGACCGAGGCTTTCTTCAGAATTAATTTTCTTGCAAATCCTATTTAACATGCAAAACACACTAATGAATTATCTTTGTTAACAAATTTATCTATCCAACCTAAGAAATCCATAAATGGATCCGAAATAATCAACATTTTGTGATACATATGGAACAATTATTCCTTAACTTGATCGACCCAACGGTTATACCAATTGACATATAATCCAAAATCTTTAAAAAATCATTATTTGGACCAGGTTTGAAAATTATGATAATTGTATTAATTAATAATTAAAACATTTGAAGATCGATCCTATGAAAGGAAGAAAATGAAGAAGAACATATTATAAATGTATTTTTGCAGTATCTATATTCCAAATTGTGATGGTTGGGGACCAAAAATAAAATCTATTCTAAGTAGACTAGATAAAGGTTGTAAATTAACTTCAAAAAGACAGAAAGTAGAAAGGAGTGAGTGAGAGAGAAAGGACCCTTAATGCCCCAAGGAGGTGAGACAATCCATGATAAAAAAGTCATGATGCATGTCTTGTAAAGAGAGAGCCCAATCTCAATCATCAATAGAGAGATTCCACAGTGAAATCTTAAATTTCTGCAATTTTATTTATTTTACATTTTTGAGTGTGTTTCTTTCTTTTGTGTGGTCTAATAAGGATGAAAGTCACCCAAAAAGTTTAGGGTTACCCCACACCCATCACCCTTGCACATGCCCCATTGGAAGGAGTATGGACAGTGGAGTCATGTCCTTAGAAAGAAAGTTTATGACAAAAGTTGTGGAGGGAAAAAGGAAAAGTGTGGGCCTTGATCTGTTTTTGCTCTTGTTCTTAGTACAACAACATCATCATCAACCATTTTGAGATTTTCTTGATGCAATCCTATTTTAATTTTTTTGGTATTACTAAATACGTCCCATTTTATTGGGTACTGTCTCCCCTTAGACTATTTTGTCATTTCTTTCAAACATCAAAATTTTCAATTCTTTCAAATTCTCTCAACATTCAAACTTTCAAATCTCAATTATTCAAACAAAACAACTTCAAAATTCATGGAGGAGCGATGTCCGGGATGGATAAAGGAATTTTCAAATTGAAAGTATTTATTTTTTGAAAAAAAGTAAAAAAAAAATCTATTTATCATTAATCAAATATTAAAGTCCTCTTGCTAATATTGAGATATCCATATCCATTTAAACTAAATG
>AWWV01011653.1:0-28039 GCA_001974805.1 Corchorus capsularis
CGTTTTTTTTTTCAAAAAAATCATACTTGCAATCTGAAAATTCTTTGTTCATGAGTTTTGATGTTGTTTTACTTGAATGATTTTGAATGATTGAGATTTGAAAGTTTAAAGGTTGAGAGAATTTGAGAGAATTGAAATATTTGAAGTTTGATGTAAAATAAAGCAAAGGGCAAAATTGTCCAAGGGGAGCAGTGCTTAGTAAAAGAGGACGATATTTAGCAATCCTTATTAGCATGGTTTCATATTTAAACACACATTTTATTTCTTAGGAAAAAAAAAAATTAAACACACATTGCTTTGCATCATAACGTCATTTTTTTGCCCTCAAAACCTTGAGATTTTAATGATCGTATTTGAACTCAAAATCTGTCCATTTAGGTCCGTTCATTAAATTCTTTCAATTAAATTTACACTAAATTTATATCTTTCTCGGCCTTTTGGCTAACTCTAGTATGGAATAATCATGTTTAGTAAGTATTGTATATTTGATTACATTTTAGCATAAGAAAGAATTTTATATAAATACAATAATACCTTGGCTAAACTCAACAAATTTTAATTTTTATTTCAATATTTAATTTCAAAGGTTAAAGTACCTACTACAAGTTTAGAAAATATTCAACTTAGTCCCCGTAATCCAATTTGAGCCAATTTAGTCCCTTCACTATTAAAAATCAACCAATTAACTCGTTAAATACTCATTGCAAAAAAAAATTATATATATATATATATAACTCGTTAAACACTCAAGTCAACTATAAAGTTTAAGTTGGGTTTATTGACTATTCAAGTTATTCAAACTCGAACTCCGTTGAATAGTGACCGAAACAAGTTCGTGTTTTTATCGAATTAGGACCCTAATAGCGCTCGTTAATTTCTCACTAATTGTTATCGATGTCTAAAGAATTGTTTAGTGTGTTAAATGTATACGAATATGGGGGTATGTTTGTTGTGGAAGCGAATTAAGTGCCCACCCACCTCACACGAGGAGATAGTCAGATAGATCATAGATATAGAAACACCCGCACGCAACGCAATTGATTCCATAGAGATGCTCGTAGGCGTAGCAGTCCAATATCTTCCTTCTCAACACTCGACAATGTTGTTTTCCTTCCTCCAAAAAAGAAAAAGAACAAGTGTTATTGTTTTCCAAGTAAAATTGCTGAACAAATAGACTCCATTCCAACCCTAGAAAAGGGAAACTTACTGCAATAGGTCAAAGTAAAAATTCAATCAATGCTGCTGTAACTGTTCATTCATGTTATTGATTGCTTCCTTCCACCTTCCAAAACAATTGCTAGGTGGCAGTATCCATTTCCACTATTTTTTTTTGGTGAAAATTTAAACTATTTTTGAAGCATATAGTTATAGAGATTTTTTTTTACTCCATTAATTATATAATAATACCCAGGCAGGCAGCAAAGCAAAAATCACAGATAAATACCTATTTGTAAATTTATGATGAAAGTCTTGTAACATCATGATTTCGAATGGGATCAACTCCTTTTTTTTCATAAATTTTAAATAAAAGTTTCAATTTCGAGTCTTATAAAAAAACAAATATATAGAAACAATTTTCTCTTATTTGAGATTTAATGTGACTCGATTAAGAATTGATAAGGATACTGGAAATCCGGAATTTGTGAGGAAGAAAAAGAACATGCCACACACTTGTTGGTGGTGACTGGTGAGTATACAATTTCTCTTTTTTTTTTTTTTTTTTTGTTCAGAGTGAGTATACAATTTCTTAAATACATGCAATACAGAGTAATAAATATTTGTTGTAAATGTAGTACTTATATAATATAATAGTAACTTATTACTATTGCCGTAGGCAACAAGGCCCTTCTTTTTGGCCGGTGAGCCTTTGTTTAAATTAAAGCATTGGTACGCATAGTTGGAGAAATAACCTTTACAAGCAGGCATTCCAAAGAGAGTCTCCTTTCTTTCATGTGTGGTCAAATATTTGGCAAGATGCTACTAATGATGCCATCATTACTCCCTATTCAATTTTCTTGACTTATTGCTACTGATCATCAAACTATATGATAAATATAATATATATATATATATATAAAATATAATAATAATGTAAGTATATTGTCAGTAGTACTTTAGAGAGTAGTATATACTTTTTCTGTATCACCATTAGTATCTACTAATGTTGCCAACATTCTAATTGAAAAGGGTATTCGAATATATACCATGCATTTCATATTCAATTAAGTGTAAACTAATTAAGATTTCATTTATTGAATCAAAGAGAATTTTTTTGACTGAATTTGATTAAACTGCATATAAAATTGTTGTTAGTAGTCCAAAGGTGAAACAGATCAGAAAATGAAACTCAAAGTTAATTTGATTTTCCCATTATTTAACGAGAAATTTTGAACTACTTAGTTGATAAAAGAAAAAGGAGAAAACTACTTAATCATGCTCAAGTGGTAACACCATGTCCATAGCAAGCAACATGATTATATTCCATGTGTTAATTAAAAACCCTTGAATCTTGCACAAATTCCGGCCGAAAATACGTTTAGTATTATTTAATTTTGATTAATCTTGTGATTATGTAGAAAGTAAGCTAGAAAAGGAGTTCATAAAGTTGATAATAATCATTAGTTATACAATTGAAAATTGGGATTATAATGAATTTAAAGCTAGGGGGAGCTCTCTGTTTTCACATTTTGAGCTAGTACTAGTATTCTGGCCAAAAAAAAACTAGTACTAGTGCTACTATTTGATAATATATATGTGAACACATCTCTATGTTGTTTGCATTGAAACCCTTGTAGTCATGACTCATTAACAAAAGGTGCTCAAGGAGTGTATCATGTCGTCTGTCTTTGGGCTTTGCTCTTTTTACCTAAAGTCTAAGTAGAATAAGGATTTAGTATTTTTTTAGAAAGAATTTTGAATAATGTTTGTGACATTCTTTTATCTTTATAATATATAAATATTTATAATATAAAATAATGATGATAATGATAATATATCTATGAGACTATGATCTTTATATTATGTGGTAGGTCTAAGCTTACTGTCAAATAAACAAATCAATGTCCCTACTTGTCTGGGAGATGACACTATTAAAATTCCATTTCTAGGGTCCCACTTTCCATATTATGAAATAATTCATCTAGCCTTCCCATTTATAAATTTGTTCTTGTAGGAAAGGGAAAAGGGGCTTCAAGCTCTAGGAGACATTAGCTCATCAATAGTTCACAAAGTAACAAACAGGAAGCCCCAATTTTTGACAGAAAACAAGCTCTAGCTATATCTACCTAAATTAATATTAGTATTGATGTCAAAAAAAAAATTAATAGTAGTATTGATTTAATTGTATTTGTATTGGTTTACACTTTACATATTGACATGGATTTTCTTTTAATTAGTCAAAAAAGGTAGATAGTTCTTTGAGTAATGGGATGAATTACTGTTGTTAACTCTTGGATCAATCTTAGTTGTGAATTAAATTTCATGTTTTAGTGGGTAGGCATTGTCATTTTACTAATTTAATGCAATATATATGAATTGGAATTTGGAAGGACAATAATGAAATGAATGGAGATAAATCAGATTTGAGTACTTAAAAACTTGAAAGCAATGAACTTTCTTCTTTTGCCCAAAAAAAAACACTATGAAACTTGAAAGCAATGAACTGAACTGGAGTACTTCTATTTATCATCACCAAATGCAAGCACTTACTGTTAGGGAAAGGATCCTCTCCACTGGTAATGTCTCATTGCTTAAAACGATGGCCTCCATATTTTCTTCAATATAGGTAGGGATTTGAATTGGTTCAATTTTGGAGTAGTAGTTTATGTTCTTCACTCAATGAGTTGTATAAATTCCGTGAACTATGTTGTTTGATTAACATGAGAACATCGGCAAACACCCACCCACAACAATTTGATCTTTTATATACTATTTTTTTTTTACATACACAGCCAATATGTCTCTGCATTTTTTAGTTAAATCTGGTGGAAATTGGAGAGGTACTGGAAATGAGGGAAAACTAAAAGGGAAGGAAGTAGCATGAAGAAGACGGCATTTTAGCAGTTAACGGTGTGAACATGTTTTGGCAAGAAAAATAAACGGCGATGACGTGGACAAATTTGAGTCATTGATTTGAGCTCATAAGATCAGTGAACCTCTCCACTGAATTTTAGCAGTGGAGAGGATCCTTTCCCTGTAAAAAAAAACCCAAGTTTCCTTTTGGCCCCTTTGGCAATCAAATACTAGAGCATAAACCACTCATCATAATATCATATCTTATAACTTTATTACTTTCTACATGATTTTTAGTGAACAGTGTCAGAAAAACATACTGTTTTAATAACATAGGAATGTTTAATTAATGGGGAGAATGATAATATTGAATGAACAATTAAAGGACAAAGTGTGCTTTCCAAAGGTGCTTTGAAAATTAGAAGACCAGACATAAACTAAAAATAAAATATTGTTGTAGTAGTAGTAGCTTTTATAAAGTGACAACTTGTTAGATTTAAACTTGTAACTATACCAATTTTCTAAATTCTAACATGGTGTGCAAGATCTTTGGACTAATGGGTTTGTCCCACTTTGTATTTGACAGCCCTGTCATCTTCACATTATTTCTCTACTCATAAATCACAATATATATACTTAGCAATTTACTAGATACTCGAACTATAGAAAATAGAAATTTAGAAGTACTACTAGTAGTATTTAGTTTAGTTTTCCTCCTCTATTGACAAGATTTTCTTTCCCAATATGTGCTCATGTTGGGGGCTGAATTCCCCATGAATATAGTCTTTTTTTCATAAAAAAGGGATTTCTTGGTGGGCGTCATCCATCGGTACCCCAGGGGTTCTAAGTCCCCTGCTCCTTCTTAAACTCGGTAACTCCATGATGAGGGGCACATCTGCGGACACTATCCCCATGACTATAGTCTAGAGTCTAGACGTGTCCTTCCTGTATAGGGACGATAAGCTTCTTCATTTTAACATTTTTAGTTTTCACAACTTGCATTAGGGTTAAATTATGCTAAAGTAATCCCTCCATCTCACTATTTCAAGATTTTTTTGTCCCAAGTTATCTATCTCATTTAATAGTCAAGAAATTTTTTGACTACTTTTTACTCTTATTAAATGTAGGAAGAGAAACGCATATTAAGTAAAATTGGGATAGTATTGTAAAGTATGGTAAAGTGGTATAGAATTTTGAGTTTCAATCAACTTTCTTAATATTGGTGATATGATTAAAATGAACAAATAAAAAGGGCCAAAGGAGTATTTTTTTAGGGCCGGACTTCCATCCATAATTTTTGTTGTTTATTATTTATTTTATTTTATTTTTTTTGGTATCCCATCCGGTATCCAAGGCGAAGCCCTGATTAATCCGGATCCGACCCGCGTCGCGCACCTGGTTATGGTGGGTGAGTCTCCCAACAGGGACAGCTGCATACGCAAGGTCTCGAACCTGAGACCTACTTAAGCTGGAACAGACCGCTTATTTGATTATTAAAAAAACCTCTAAAAAACAAAATTCTCTAATAATCTCTAATAATCAATGACAAGTAAACTAAATTGGTTCTCCTTCTCATGACGAAAATGTTTTGGATTCGAATCTCATTAATGACATATCTTCTTGTTATAATAATAATTTATGTCTTACCAAGACGAGTGGATTGTACAATTACGCATTAACCTTATGTTGGAACAATCCATGTGCTCATAATCATATGAAAAAATATATATATACTAGAAGGATTTCCCTTTCCCATTTTCCTTTTGTGGTTACAAATGTTTTAATGAGATATATATCTAGAAGCAAGGTAAAACTTTAATATTCTAAACTCGAAGGAAGCTGTACAATTGAATATACCGAGCACAAAAAACTTATGTATACTCTAGATTTCTCACAGCCATGATATTTAAATATCAATATCTGACTATATCTGTCAATTCAATGCAAAGCCTGAAATCAAAATTTATATATATATATATATACATATATATATATATTATTTTCAACCTTTCTTATCACTTGAAATTTTCAAATTTGAAGGTGGTATTCAAATTCCATTTTCTCCTTTACTTAAAACTTAGGCTAAAAGTTTCAAATTTCCAAGGACAAGAAATTGTGTCTCATGAACAATAGAATAAAAGAAAGGGGAAGAGGGTGACATTTCCTTTTCACCAAATGAGACACTGAGGAGCTTACAGATAAGCAAAACGAGACAGATTTAGACTGAGAAATAGGGGATTTGGTCCGATGGCTATATGAAAATGAAACCAATTTGTATCTAATCATCATGTTTGGTTGTTGATTAGGACCCTCTTAATTTGTTGTCTAAAAAAGGCCCCTTTGAATGAGACAAATCAAAGCTCAAAACAAGCATATCCCTCAACTTCTGCATTGTATTTTGACACATTTAACAGCAACCATTTTGTTTTTGACAATCCAACAGCAACCAATTTACCCAAATTGTAACAATACCGTGAATAATGCTATTTGTTTCAACAACTTATTCCATCAAAATTTTCCCCTTTTATTGTGAGGTAATTACAACCACTAGACTTTTATATATCACTAAATTTCATAATTTTTTAACTTTTATTCTATTAAATATGTCATCAAATTTGTATTGAATTATACCTATGTTATTAGCTCAACTGATCATAGTTAAGTCTTTAGTTCAAATCCTAGGGGATGTATAGGCTCAGTTAATTTGTATTTGTACCTAAAAAACTCACTGTTAAATTATAGAAAGGATAATCTTGGTGGGGATAGAGAATTTTTCCAATTGTATAATCACCACAACTTCAATGAGATACGTTTGATCATAGTATTGTAACACGTAAAATTTGATAATTTGATGTTTAAAGCAGCATTAAGTTCAAATACCCTAAAAAAGATTTCAAGTGACAAATACTAAAAATAATAAAAAAAAAATTTAAAATTTCATATTTTATATAGAAAAAACCCCCAAAATTAGCTACTCTAATTTATTTATTTATTTAAAAAGTGGAAGTTGAGCACTAATTTATGAAAATCGAATCGATAGTAGGATTTTGTTTTTAAGAAAGCAAAATCGAAAGAAAATTGCAATGTGAAATAATGTCCACTAGGAGGTATGCATATTATATGGGAATATATAATGTCCAAGGTGGGGAATCCTAGGTTTTGTACAACTTTGTTTTCTTCTCAAAATGAATAATACTTTGCCCAAAAATTTTACTTTTACATATCCAAATGGAAATTTGGGACTTTTCTTTTTCCATTGGAGCCTTTTTATTTAAAATTAATTTCCATGGTTAAAATTATATATTCCAATTTTAGATCATCATATCTTACAAATTTCGTTTTGATTTGGGGCTACAGCTAAAATTTTAAAATTAATTTCTTGTCAAAAAAAATTAAAATAAATTTTAATTTACATAATGTTATTGATTTTTAGGTACATTACATAATGTTATTGATTTTTTTATGGGTGATTATTTGATCCACCGGCGGTATAAATTTTGGACTCCACTAGCGGGTTGTGGAGTTGACATATGTCCATTTTTTGAATTAATTAAGTTCCAAATATTTCAATTTAGTCTTTAAGAAATACATGTCACCCTTCAGGACTCGTTTGTGTAGTATACTAAACTCCACTAATGATATATTGTATAATTTACTTTTTTTTATTATTGATTGGGATCAATGATGTGGCGTAAGTAGTCTAATTAGTTATTCCTTCACATAAATTATCTTCATGAATAAAAATAGTTTGCTTAATCATCATTTTAGTATTTTGAGTATGATAGGAGATGATTTCATCAAAATTTCAATACTAAGAAAAAAAATTGAAGATCATGAACATTTTTTTTTTGGAATAATCTGTAATTTGTCAATATAAATGTTTTGCAATAACAAGTAACGATCAAAAACTTTTTTTTTTCTCATTTGGTAGACTAAGAGAGGAGATGAACGTTTTTTTTTTTCTTCTCTAAAAAAAAAGTTATCACTTATATCAGTTAATAAGTAAGGGGAAAGAGGATTAATAAATATCCTTGGCAATGTCATATGACATTATTTTTTTTCTTCCCTTTTTGCAGTTTTTAAAGTCTCCTCTCTCTCTCTACAGTGAGTATGAGAGAGTGAGAGGGAGAGGGAGAGAGAGAGCAAAGCAAAGCTTCATTCACTCAAGACTGCCCATTTCTCGTGAAAAAGGCTTACGTGACAAAGTATTCTTTTCTTTTTCAGACCCGCAAATCTCTCTCTCTCCTAAAACACCTGTACCTAAACATAGTACATTGTCTCCCTCTTTCCTTTCCTTTCTTCTCTCTTTGCTTTTCCCTTTACTTTCCCACTTCCCCTTCACTTCCTTCTTCTTGTTCCTGCCAAAACAACAACTGATCATCTATCTCCTTTGATCCACTCTCAACAACTTTCCCTTTCCTCTTTCACCCCATTTCCCATGATTCTCCCTCCCTTCCCTTTTGTTCCTTTCTTCTTGTTTTAGTTTCTCCCTCACTTGCATCTTCATTCTGACCAAATTTATAATGGATTATGCTTCTTTCCTTTGGGAAAAAATTTGATCTTGTCATCTGGGTTTATCTCCATTTTTTTGTAAACTGTCCTGTTTTGCTTTTGATCAATAAGAAAGTTGGTGTCTTTAGCTCCAAGCTCACTGCTTTTTTTGCCTCCAAATTTTGAGATTTGGAGACCAACAAAAAAAGGGGAGAATAATTGAAAAGTAAAGTTGGGGTTTGGACTTTGATTCAATGAAGTGATGTTATTGAGTTTCTGTATTGAAGAAGAGTAAGTAGCTGTGTAAGATTAAAAGATAAAAGCTCAAATAATGGCATATTTGTGCTTGTCAATTTTGTTAGCTGGCTTTCTATGGAATTTTTTTCTTGTGGATGCTCAGTTAAATGACCAAGCTACATTGTTAGCCATTAACAGAGAGCTTGGTGGAATAGCAGATTGGGGTGACAACAACACAGACTACTGCAACTGGGAAGGCATTCATTGTGGCTTGAACCATTCCTTTGTTGAAAGACTTGATCTTTCTAGGCGTATGCTTAGAGGTAATGTTACTTTAATCTCTAATCTTAAAGCATTGAAACAGCTTGACCTTTCTTATAATAACTTCAATGGACCAATTCCTTCAGCTTTTGGGGATTTATCTGAGCTTGAATATCTTGATTTGTCACTTAATAAGTTTGAGGGTCCTATTCCAGTGGAGTTGGGTGGTCTTAGCAACCTTAGATCATTGAACTTGTCCAATAACTTACTTGTAGGAGAGATACCTGATGAACTTCAAGGGCTAGAAAAGTTGCAGGATTTTCAGATTTCTAGCAATAGATTGAATGGTTCTATTCCACATTGGGTAGGCCATTTGAGCAAGTTGAGAGTTTTTACAGCCTATGAGAATCAACTAGGTGGTAAGATTCCTGATAATCTAGGATTGGTTTCTGAACTTAAATTGCTGAACCTTCATTCAAACCAGCTTGATGGGCCAATACCAAAGAGCATTTTTGCCATGGGGAAGCTGGAAGTTTTGGTTCTAACCCAGAATGGACTCACTGGTGATCTTCCTGAATTAATTGGCAACTGCAGAGGCCTTTCTAGCATTCGGATTGGGAATAACAAACTTGTTGGTGTCATTCCCAAGACAATTGGAAATGTTAGTAGCCTCACATACTTTGAAGCAGATAATAACAATCTCTCTGGTGAAATTGTCTCAGAGTTTGCTCAGTGTACTAATCTTACACTTGTAAATTTAGCCTCTAATGGTTTTACTGGACTAATTCCATCAGAGATCGGGCAGCTCATGAATCTGCAAGAGTTGATTCTTTCTGGAAACAGTCTGTTTGGAGATATTCCAAGATCGATTCTCGGTTGCAAGAATCTTAACAAGCTTGATTTAAGCAACAACAGATTTAATGGTACCATACCAAATGATATTTGTAATATGACAAGACTGCAGTACTTGCTCTTGGGTCAGAATTCAATCAAAGGGGAAATACCTCATGAGATTGGAAATTGTGTGAAACTGCTTGAATTACAACTTGGCAGCAACTATTTGACTGGAAGTATCCCTCCTGAGATTGGCCATATTCGCAACTTGCAGATAGCTTTAAATTTGAGCTTCAATCATCTTCATGGCGAACTGCCTGCAGAATTAGGGAAACTTGACAAGTTGGTTTCTCTTGATGTCTCCAGTAACCAGCTTACTGGTAGTATTCCACCTGCATATAAGGGCATGTTGAGCTTGATAGAGGTTAATTTCTCAAATAATCTGCTCACTGGCCCTATACCCTCGTTTGTACCATTCCAGAAGAGTTCAACTTCAAGCTTCCAAGGAAACAAAGGGCTCTGCGGGGAGCCATTGAGTTTCTCATGTGCAGACACTCTTGATTCTGACCGGGCAAACTACCACCATAGGGTTTCTTACAGGATTATACTAGCTGTTCTTGGTTCAGGTCTTGCAGTTTTTGTATCAGTCACTGTAGTGGTTCTTCTCTTTATGATGAGGGAAAAACAAGAAAAGGCAGCAAAAAGTGCCGGCATTGTAGATGAAGGAACCAGTAGTGTACCGACAATAATAGCTGGGAATGTTTTTGTTGAGAATCTCAGGCAGGCTGTTGATTTTGATGCTGTAATCAAAGAAACTTTGAAGGAGTCAAATAAGATCAATAATGGGACTTTCAGCGCTGTTTACAAAGCAGTTATGCCTTCTGGATTGGTTTTGTCTGTGAAGAGACTGAAGTCTATGGACAGAACCATAATTAATCACCAGAACAAGATGATTAGGGAGCTTGAAAGACTGAGCAAGCTCCATCACGATAATCTTGTGCGACCTATTGGTTTTGTCATTTATGAAGATGTTGCTCTTCTTTTGCATCAATATTTACCGAATGGAACACTAGCTCAGCTTCTTCATGAGTCATCAAAGCAGTCGGACTATCAGCCTGACTGGCCCAGAAGACTATCCATTGCCATTGGAGTAGCAGAAGGGTTGGCTTTCCTTCATCATGTGGCAGTTATCCACCTTGATATCTCCTCCGGTAATGTACTTTTAGATGCAGACTTTAAGCCATTGCTAGGGGAGATTGAAATATCAAAGCTCTTAGATCCATCTAAAGGTACTGCAAGTATTAGTGCTGTTGCTGGATCCTTTGGATATATTCCCCCAGGTAATTAACTTTACTCACCATATTACATGGCTCTAGATTTACTTATCTGCTTTTTTAATTCCTTGTCTTTGCTTGGCTTAATCTTTTTACATTTTATTTATTTATATTTCTATCTTTCTCATCCAGAATATGCCTACACAATGCAAGTCACCGCACCCGGAAATGTCTATAGCTATGGGGTTGTGTTGCTTGAGATCCTAACCACCCGATTGCCAGTTGATGAGGATTTTGGTGAAGGAGTAGACTTGGTGAAATGGGTTCATGGTGCTCCAATGAGAGGGGAAACTCCAGAGCAGATACTTGATGCTAAGCTTAGCACTGTATCCTTTGGTTGGAGGAAAGAAATGCTCGCAGCTTTGAAGGTGGCCTTACTCTGCACTGACAGCACACCTGCCAAACGGCCAAAAATGAAGAAGGTAGTGGAAATGCTTCAAGAAATAAGGCAGAACTGATCAACAGTTTTTATCTTAGATCTCTGCATTTCTTCGAACCATTCAGCAATGTTCTGTTAGATGGCAAACCCATACGGGGGCTTGGGATTTCGTGTTCAACTCCATTTTGAGAAACTGTATTGAATACCGGAGAGGGTGGGGAGTGAATGGGGTATATCGTAAGTGTTGTTGATCCGAGGTCTGCTTGGTTTGGGTGGGAATCCATATGAGAAAAGAGAAACACTTTGTAATCTAAGTTAGAAGCAGACATTTGATAGTTGGTAAGTGAGGAGGGCTCAATCAGAAAGAATACCGATATTGCTTAAGATTCCTACAATTGTAATATCAAAGATTTTGATTACCAAACTTCTGTTAGATATGGTGTTCTTATTTAATGAAGTTTCACTTATACTTAAAAATCAAAATCCAAATTTATTATGTAGGCCAAATTGCACTTCTCTGCATGTGATTGTTGCACAAATGCATTTGTTTGCCTTTCTGCATCATGGCAAACAGATGAGATCAGAAATGGAAAATGGGTACAATATTTTTTTTAAGTCCCCCAAAATGCAACTGCAGTGTTATTAGGTCATTCGCATGCACAAGGGGAAACAAGAGGGTGCTCAGAAACAGGGAATGAAGCACTAAAAGGATTCTAAAGAAAACAAAAACATTTTTAGTAATGCTTCAGATTCAGCTCGCCAAAGTGCAAAAGCAGTTGATTTTGTTGCTTTGCTTTCAGAACCCAAGTATGATAGTATATAACTCGAGCCTAAGCTACAGGATTCCAGGATTTGGAACAGGATTCCAGGATTTGGAACACATTCACTTGATTTTTATCCTTTTTTTTTTTTGGTGTGTCTGTGGCTTTCTTTTTAATAACTCAGTGCTGCTTACATTTACTTTCATTGAGAGTAAATAACTTGTCTCTTTCAGGTTAATAAGTATTATGATCTTGTGACAAGTTCTTATGAATATGGTTACCAAGGTAAGTTCTTACACAAATGATTGAATCATTTTTTTTAGGAAACAGCCTTTCGCTACAGATTGAGTAAAATTAATGGTGCTCTGCAACTTGGTTTGAAGAAAGGGCAGAAGGTTTTTTTCATGAAACTAATTTTGTCACTGCCTAAGATGGATAAACTTATTCCTCTTCTAATTTGCCTCAGGTATTAGATGTTGGCTGTGGAATCGGTGGGCCGCTAAGAGAAATTGCTCGATTTAGGGTAGGTGATCACTTTTCAGTTCATTTACATGTTCATGCTAAGCAGGGTGATCATGAAGCTCTCAAGCGAGATTAGATAAATCCTTTTTTGGTGGAACTACTAACTCTATATCAAAACAAACCTGGAAAAGCTTGTATCATGCCGTGAATATGTTCTAGACTAGTATTGCACTTCTTACTTGGCATAAAAGAAGCACATCTATTACATAGAGGATCTTGGAATATAAATTACTATATTGGTGATCCCTACTTTGTTTTAAGCACATACAATCTCATATACAGCTGGTTTTACATTTGCTACCATCTTGTATTGCTCGTAGTTTGTCATATTAGTTTAATGTGTCATGTTATAAAGATGAAGCATGAATACTTGTGTTTTATCGCTCATTCTGTAACATAAATAATTATTTTTCCATAAAACTAGTGATAATAGATACATCCTTTTTTTTCTCTGTTTTGTTATATTTGTGTCGTGAAGTGAAGTGTCAAAGTTCCACTTCAGTTGCTGAATACTATAGACCAAAACAAAGAGCGGTGAATGTTACAAGAACAGGAAACTATTGCAGTTTGTTTTCTAAAGTTCCTATTGTTGTAATCGGGATATTCCAAACTACAAATTAATCATGCAAGCGGAAGCAACTAAAATAATAAATATCTACACAGGAAATAAGAATTTACGCGGCTTGACATTAAACTTGCCTAAGTCCACGGATGAGAAGAGAAGATCTACTATTTATAGAAAATTACATCACACATAATTATCAATAACTCTCACTCAATCTCTCAACCCAATCTAACAATCAATTTTAAACCAAATTCAAACAATTTTGAGCACTCTCGCTCGGTCTCTACAAACTAATCATCATATCAACCAAACCAAACATCAAAGCAAACAATCACACACACCCCATAAGGACCATTCTCTTGTCCTATGGGGTGTCTCCACCCAAATCTAACCCTTAGACTAAATCTTTTCTCCAAGCATACAAACCCTCTATTTATACTAGTACAAACTTAATTTCCAAGTAATCCATTTCCGATTAGAATTCTTGTTTACCAAGTCTTTTTGTCCACCAAATAATATGCCTAAAAAATATCAATCCAAATCTAATTAGGATTTGAGTCAAAATCCTAACACCTATATTCTCTTTTTCTCTCCCTCTTTACCTCCACAGTGTAACAATAGTGCCTAAACTTCAGCTTAGGAAAATTATGTATTTGATAAATTTGTATTCAGTTTTTGACTGTCTATATAGCCTTAGGTTTGATACACTATTCTCATATATTAATAGCCTTGCAGTGGTGCATTTGTTACAGGGTTGAACAACAATGAATATCAAATATCAAGAGGAGAGGTTAGCTAATTTGGTTTAATTGAAGTCAATGGTTCAAATATTTTTGTATGACATGTCTAAAAGATTTAATTGCTTTAGGAACTGAATCGCATAAGAGGAGTCAATAATAGTTGCACGTATGTCAAGGTTGGATATAATTTAGGTTGAAATGTCAAATAGGTCCCCAAACTTTAGCATAAATTTCAAATAAAGGCCCGAATTTTAAAAAAAGTCAAATAAGGCCCAAATTTTTGAGGGAGGGTCAAATATGTCCATTTTGTTAATCCCACTAGAGAATGTGAATCTGGTCAAGGTCTTAATAATGACCAAGATGAAATTCTAGCGGCTGAAGTTGATGTAGATGGGTTTAGAGAATAAATTGGTAATGGGTGTGCCTATAGAAGAAGAAAATAGTGAGATGAAGATCATATAGTACAATTTGCTAGAGTTGAATTTGAAACTATTAGGGATAAGATGTTAGAAGAGTTAAAAAGATCTGGTTTTAGGATGCCAGGATTTAGGCCAATAGAGGCTGATGAAGATGTTAGAGGTTTAGATAACAAGGGTGGCCCTTATTTAGTGTAACAAAATGGACCTATTTGACACTCTCTGAAAAGTTGGGGCCCTTATTTGGCATTTTTTAAAGTTCGGACCCTTATTTGAGATTTATGTCAAAGTTCGTTTCAGTCTATAATTTATTACAAATGGATGCAATTGCTCAACAGTTTTCCCTTTTTCCTACCGATCAGCTACAAGATGAATGATATTGAAAATGGGCCCCTGACCTGAGTGACTCTCTAATCTTCATTACTATGTTGCAGGTTGACTTCATGAGGATGCCTTTCTCTGACAATACTTTTGATGCAATATTTGCCATAGAAGCCACTTGTCATGCTTTAAATCAGGTATGCCCTTAAACACTCCATGGTTTTCCCATAGAGATAAGATGATCAATAGTTGAGTTTGCCTTATTTTGTTTCTAATGTCAAATTGTATTGAATCTTATTCTAAAGTAAAGCTTGTATCATGCAATGAATATGTTCCATTTTCCTCTAGACTAGTATTGCAGTTATTACTTGGCATAAAAGAAGCACATCTTGGAATCAAATATTAGTGATTTCTACTTTGTTTTAAGCAAATAAAATATCATATACAGCTGGTTTTACATTAGCTGCCCATCTTGTATTGCTCATAATTGGTCATATTATAGTTTAATTTGTCACATTATGATGAAGCATGAATACTTGCATTTTTGTCGCTCATTAATCATCCAGAAAAAACTAGTGATGAAAGATACATCATTTTCTCTTGGTTTTGTTATATTTGGGTAATCAAGTGTCAAAGTCTTACTTCAATTGCTGAATAATGTTGCAATAACAGGAAATCCTAGCAGTTTGTTTTCTATATTTTCCCTCTCTCTTTGCCTCCAGTGTGTTAAGTTAAAGTACCTCAACTTTAGCACCTTATATTTTATATGTCAGGTTCCCGAGTCTTAACATCAACTCAACTACTGTTCACCCTACCTGTTGAAAGCATTCTCTCTCGGAAATCAAGATAGGGATACTGAAAAGATGTAACCTCATTGATTTCTATTGTATCCATGTAAGAAATTTGAAATACAAAGGACACTTTTTACTCACCAAGGGCATCCATTTCTGGAACATATAAAATTTTTGGTAAAATGAAAACAATGAGTATAAGATATCAAGAGGAGAGGTTAGCCAATTTGGTTAATTTGGTAACATAGCAGATTAAATGCCTTATATACTATTTAGCTTACTGCATTCTAGTTTCTGATTTTGCTATTCTTTTTTTTCCCTAATCCCCAATTAAAGTCAATGGTTCAAATAATTTTGTACGACATGTCTAAAAAGTTTAACTGCTTTAGGAGCTGAATCGCATCAATAATAGCTGCACGTATGTGAAGGTTGGACATAATTTATAAATTAAGGATGTAATTGCTAACCATATTATATATGCAGTGGAATGATTGATATTGAACTTGGATCCGAGGGACTCTCTAATCACTATTACTATATGTTGCAGGCTGACTTCATGAGGATGCCTTTTCTCTCAATATTTGCCATAGAACAACTTGCAATGCACCATATCTGGTATGCCCTAAAACACTTGATAAGATGTTCAATAGTTGCCTGATTTTTTTTCTAATGCCAACTAGTATTGAATTTTATTTTATTGAATTTTCTTTGTGGTGGAAATAGACTGATTGCTACAAAGAAATATACAGAATGTTGAAACCTGGCCAGTAGGAATTGTGCATTACGGACTCATTTGACTCAATAGTTAAAGAATTAAGGTTGAATGAGGAATTTTTCTTGTATTTGTATTTGATATTTCCCAAGGCCTTTTGGTATACTAAATCTAATATGATGTCAATGGACTTCCTAACATCAGAACCAGTTCAATGAGACAGTGTCTAGAAGCTCTTATACTTGCTGGATTTGAGGTTAGTAATATGGTTTTTTTTGAATAAAACTTATATTCACCAAATCCATTTTAGGTAAATAGGATTCCATGCCATGTAAGATTTTTTGTATATTTATTATTTAATTTAGTTTATTAATAACTAATATTTAAAAAAAATAAATCTTTATCAAATTGATAAGCGATTACGAATTTTATGTAGATTTTAAATTTCTCAACTCATGAGCTTTTATAAATTAAAAGAAAAAGTAACATAACAATAAAATATATATATATATAATTTTCTTTCCAATTTTTTTAAAGTTTTATTTATATGTGTTGAAAAAAATAAAAAGTCCTTTTCATGAAAACTATTTTTTTACCTTAAGCTATAAAATTAAAATTATATATCTGGAACTTGATTATTTTATGGAGTGCACGATTTGGAAGTCCATGATGTATAAGAATGAACTAAGTTGAATTTTATGCAGTATCGGAAATTCGCTTCCATGATTTCCGAGTCCAAGCAATGGGCAGGAACATAATGTAATATTTTTGTGAATCGTCCAATAAATTTGTAAAACTCATTTAATTTTATATGTGACTACTAAATATAGATGGAAAGCAAAAAACAAAACAAAAAAAAAATCTTATTTTTAACAAGAAATATCACCAAATTTAATTTTGATATTTATTTGTGTATCATTTCTTTTGAGCTATGTATTTGTGCATCATTAAATTTATATCTCATAATATTGAGATATATAAATTGAAAATAGATGTATATATTTTAACATGAATTATTAGTTTTAATGTATAATTAGCAAGCTTATCAATATATATATGGGTGATTATATGATACACCGACGGTGTAAATTTTGAACTCCACAAGTGGCTTGTGGAGTTGACACATGTCCATTTTTTGAATTAATTAAGTTTTAAATATTTCAATCTATTCCCTAAGGGACACATGTCACCCTTCAGGACCGCTTGTGTAGTTTTCTAAACTCCACCGCCGGTGTATTGTATAATTTGCACATATATATATATATTATATGATTATGATCTTTTTCTTTAGTAAAGGAAATTGCAATGCGGATGATTAGATTTGAGGTTAAATGTAAGCATTTATATATACTTAAATTATAATTATTGGGGTGGCCAAAAAAAAATTATAATTATTGGTAATAAAGTTATTCGGTGCCATCGCACATGGCACAAACTAGTTCAGAAATATATATGACAATTATGACTCAACCCAAATGGCCATGTTATGTTTGAATCAGGGGCAGAGGGAGAGAGAGACGAGCAGGGCCATGGCCCGCCTCGGCTCATGAAAGCTCAATTGTGGGTAGCATTAGTTCAATTAAGAAAATGGAAAACTCCTGCTTTGGACCCTCTATAATTTTCATTTTTCTAATTTGGTCCTCTTAGTAACATTTATAAGTTAACTTCCTCTTATATTTACAGTATTCAAGCTTTTTTAATAAGATTTCTTTTAATCTATTTGAGATTAATTATTTATTCATTCTATTTTTTTGCTTACTACTCTGTTTACAAGCAAATACCTAGCCTCACTCAGCTTCAACGATACATTTTATCTTTGTACACATGATAATTCCCACTCTCAAAATTTAAGTGCTAATAGAAAATGTAAGAACTAATAGAAAAGTATTACAAATTATAAAATTTTTATAAAGTATTATTAAAATAATAAAAGTTAAAAGTTAAAGAAATAAAAATTAAAGGATTAAATTGTATAAAATAAAAAGTTTGAGGATTAAATTGCATAAATGATACATATTTGGGGGCTTTAATGTAAAATAAATTAAGTTGAAGGAATGATAAAAAATTTAAAAAGGACTCAATAGCATAAAGTTGAAATATTCAAGGGTTATTGCATAAATAATCCATTTCTCATGTAGCCACTGAGGGTGAAAAGTGTCACCTATGATTTTGGCCTCATGTCAAAAGCCCATGCAATGAGGTTAACATAAAATTTCTTTGTTTACATTATATACTATTCTCATATATATAGACACACACACATACTGATTGAACCCCTAAGAAATTTTTTTGGTTTCGTCCCTGTTTCAAATACACTTTATATCATACACTATATAAAGGGTATTCACAGAAATTAAAGTCTTATTTATATCGCTATTCAAACATATAAATAATTAACATTCTACACCATTCGCATGTTCATGAAAGTCATCATTAATATCATCTATATCGCACACTTGTTTAAATGTGCAGCTCCGAGGAGATCCCACCATATCATAGGGCTTGCTCCACCATCACCTACAGCACCACAACAACCTTGACTACAACTACCTGCACACCGAACTTCACAAATCTCATTTTCTGCACTAGGAACATCATCTCGAACTCGTCTCCTTGAATCTGCACTAGGACCATCATCCCGAATTCGTCATGAAGATTCTGATTTTGATGGTGGTATTCGTCATGAAGATTTGATTCTGATGGTAGTATTGGTTTTGTTCAAAACCAAGGAGGGTGGCAAAAACCTCGAACCCTAGAAGATGTCAATAAAGGTATCAATCGCCTTAAAGAGCAGTGTGGGAGGTTAATGGGAGCACAAGTTAGAGGTATCCTTGGTTTGATTGACCACGTGCTCAACAAAGGTGGATAACAGCTGTTGAATCTGATTTGGTCTCTGTTTTAGAAGAATTTATGCCAGCCTCGTTCCCCGTCAGCATCTCTGTCAGTGAAATTGAAATCTCTGTTCGTGTAAGAATTTAACTAATTTTTTTTTCTTGGATACTATAGATCCACGCGGCTGCGGCCATTTCTATCCACACCGCAGCCGCAGGTATGCCACTTGACAGAGGCAAGGCGCCACTAGGCGGAGGCGAGGCGCCACCTGGCGGAGGCGTGGCGCCGCCTGGCGGAGGTAAGGCGCCACCTAACGAATTGTATTCAAATTCATAACTGCATGAAACTTTGTCTGTTTTGTAATGCTCGTTGGAAAGCCATAGCACACAATCAGACAATATCCAGTTACCGCCACAGATAAAAATGGGCTGTCCATTGACCATGAACAACCTGACAAAAAAGGTGCAGAAATTAATATTGTAGATATACAATGCTTTAATATTGGTTAAGATTGATTCCTGATGTATACCTCCCTCTAGTAGCACTATCAATATGCGACTCAATTTTGCGAAAACCAAAAAGATTGTCCCAGGAATCAGATTCTCCATAGCCCTTGACAACTAATGTAATACTGACATTATACAACGATTGCTTTCCCATACTATTTGGCCACCATAAATTGGGATTGTAGAAGAAAAGCTGTAATTTGCATTTGAACAAGAGTTGCAAGTAAGAACTTAATTAAGAGCAACCGGCAAGATATATAATATGCTTTGAACTCATAACGACATAATTTCATTTCCCAAATAAAGAAGTTATAGCGGAGGAATAACCATTAGTTTCCTTTCGATAATCAGATTTGATTTTAATGACCAAATAAAAGGGATGGTAAAGTTTCCTCCTAAAATGAAACACATTTCAAGCAAATCTTGCCTCAAATGCGTCTCTACTCTTTATTTTAAAATAAAAATCAAATAGATGTTAATTGCACTATTTTTGTATCTCCTAAAATCTGTTCTAATTCTCCTTTGGGTTTTATTGAATTACATGCCTCCGCAGAAATTCATTTGCAAGACTTTGGCAACACTAAAACTGAATATGAATTTTGAACCTTTTGCTTTGACTGTTCCGGTTAATGTTTCTGTTCCAAGTTTGAAAATTCTAGAGCTTCGTGGCATTAAATTTGATGTGATTAATGATTCAGTTGAAACACTTTTTTCAGTCACATAACGTTCGTTGGAGGAACATATTTCTTTCCACTGTAAAAGCCCCTTCCATAAACTCTACAAAAGAATCCTTCACCGTTAACCAACTTAGTTCTATTTTTGGCATAATTGTTGACATGAATAGAACCTCTGTCTCTATTATTACCTCAAATTTTCTCAAGGGAAAAAATTGTCATTACCTTTTTTGTTCTTTCTTAAATCTTACTTTCTCTCTTTTTGTCCATCTAAAATTTTTGCAGTTTGCATGGAACTTTTGGAGAAACGACAATTTAACGATAATAACTAACTCTCAGACTGAGGACCTTTCTTTCTCCTTTTTTATTTTCACCCTCTGCTTTTGCAATTTTTTTTCCTTTTTCAAGCCTTTTTTTTCTACATTGTATATATCAACGCAACATTGGCCTAGAAATTATTATAGTAAGTTATTTTTTGCATTAACCAGATTTTTATTTGTGTTCTCCTTTGATTGATCATTTTCTTAATGTTCTTCTAATCATTTCTATGTTCTGTTTTATGATTTCTCTATACTAGAATTAGCAAATTTAGAGGTCTTTTTTCTGTTTTGGGTTTTCTGCAGAATCTCTCATTGCAAAAAATTTGGATCAATATGGATAAGAACTTTTCAAATATATGATTAGTATGGATGAAATTGATATTCATGTTTTATATGCCTCTCTTTCATTTTACAATCTATATTATCTTGTTTATTGGTCAAGGATGCTACCATTGTTACCTTAGAGAACTTTACAATGATGATCTTATCCACAAGGTAAGGGAAAAGGTTTTTTATTTCCTTGCAACTAAAAATGGAACTTTTGACAGATGATGCATTGGTTTGGTAGTAGTTTTTTTACCCAATCTATGTATGCTTATGGGACATCGATTGCCGAGCATTTGGAACATTTGTTTGTCAGAGACTCTAATGCATTCAAAGGCTTATTCTTCTACAATAACCTGGGATTTTATTCTTGTCTCAAATGCTACACCTTTAGTTTGCTTGGTTGAGTGGAAACTTGAAAAACATATATTTACCTTTCTAAATTAGAGGGGTTTTTTTTTCTTAAATGTTTTTTTAGAATGTCGTGATGCATGTGCTGTTGATTCTTAACAGTATAGAGAAGAGAGCAATATATGAGGCTGTTGGTGATAATTTTGAAAGCTAAAACTTTTTATTATTTATTTAATGCCCCTTAAAATTCATTTTTGATTTAGATTATCTCAAGGTTATTGTGTAGGTTCACTGTAAATTAACAAATTATATGCCCATATTCACTACATTTTGCGGCAAATTTTATCACATTTGCAGTATTAACATTTTCTATAAGAATCATAGTTATTGTTAATGGTTACAACTTAGCCCTCATGTATATTTTCCTAAAGTGCTATATATCATGCTTTGAATTTTTGCCGTACAAGAGTTGATGCAATTTTGACATATCCACACGAGATTCAATCTTATACATAATTAATTGTGAAAAATGTTTGATTCTGGTTACAAGTCTCAGTATATAAGTGGTCAGAAGGAGAAATTCGTAAGGTATTAATGCATAGCATGTAGCTTTCTGTTATCATGGTACATGTTAAGCATTTTAGATAATATAATATCATAAAACTTGCTTATGTTTGATCAATATTTCCTAGTGAAATGGGAAAGAATTCAGTTTCTTACTTTCAAAATCTATTTGCTATTCTTTTCTATTTAAATTTACGATTCAGAAAATGATTCAGTTTGACTCTGGCATATGTTTAATCTCTAGATTGGACGATTTGGACTATAATATGTCAATGCCAACCGGAGCAACGAAGAAGTGCGGATTTAATTTAGAGGGCTTGGCATTCGGTGGTCGTGGAAAGAAGAATCCATCAAAATCTTTTCGCGTGGGGATGATGAGAGGATCAGAAGGACTACTAACATTTGGTCGGTCTCTAAGAACCGGAGTCACACGAAATGTGTTCCCAGAAGATCTTAAAGTGTCAGACACAATGATATTTGATCCTCAAAACAGATCTCTTATGTTATGGAACAAGTTTTTTGTTGTGTCCTGCATACTTTCAGTATCTCTGGACCCACTGTTTTTCTATCTTCCTGTCTTCAATCATAAATCAGATTGTCTTGGTATGGACTCAAAGTTTGGAGTCACAACTACAATTATTCGGACAATAATCGATACTTTCTACCTTATTCGGATGGTATTTCAGTTTCGAACAACTTTTACTGCCCCATCATCCCGAGTTTTTGGACGAGGTGAACTAGTGATTGATCTTGGATAGATAGCCAGACGATATTTAACTCGTTACTTCATTGTTGATTTTCTTTCTGTGCTCCCTTTGGCACAGGTTTGAGAAACTACTTGTTCATATCATGTTTAGAGTTCTGCAATTTGAATAGAGAAATTGAATGTTGTTAGCAACTAAAGTAAATTCTATTTGAAGTATGATCATTTTTAGAAAATGGTTCATAGTCTTCCTAAGGCTTATTCCATTTTTGCAGATGGTGGTGTAGAAAAATTTTCTCATGAAATCAAAGGGTTTAGAAGTATGGAAGACAAAGCAGTTATTGCTAGTCATTGTATTTAGTTAGTATATACCTAGGTTCGTCAGGTTTATACCATTGACATCATAATTGAAAAAGCAAGCTGGTAGATTTGCTGATGGCGCTTGGACTGGTGCTGCATACTATCTACTATGGTACATGCTTGCAAGCAATGTAAGTTTTGCATCCAAATAGTATTTTCTCTCGAGCTGCTAATTTTGTATTACTCATATGAGTAACTTCCATTGGAATTTTTCTGCAGATAGTGGGGGCTTTGTGGTACTTACTAGCTATAGAGCGTAACGATTCGTGCTGGCGTAAAGCTTGTGAGGGTAGTGGAAAATGCTTTAAAGAATTTTTGTATTGTGGCAACTGGCATACGAAAGGCCATGAAAAGTGGTGAAAGAGAAGCCAAAGTATACTTAGTAGCCATTGTGTTGTTAAGGACAATGGTGCATCACCATTTAATTTTGGAATCTACACTCAAGCTATTCAATCTGGCATTGTTTCAAAAGACGTGAACATAACATAAGCACATATATGTTCCATTTTTTCTTGATTACCCTCTAATCTATCTTTTTCATGTTCTATTTGTCTATTAACATCCATTAATTTTCTGCAGCACACTTGGTCAGGGGCTTCTAACCAGTACCTATCCAGGAGAAGTTCTCTTTTCTGTAGCAATAACTATTTTTGGGCTTATCCTTTTTGCACTTTTGATTGGTAACATGCAGGTTAGTTCAAAACCTTTGTTTGATTAGTAATAATTTCTTTACTTTTTGTTATGTTCTATTCCTAAATACACAATTATGTAAAAGGGAATGGTGCAACTTAGCTCATTGATACAAGCTTTGATTAGTCTCTTACTTATTATCTTAGGAGCATGATTTTCTTCATTGCTTTTAGAAATGGCTGACAAGTGAATTTTACATGTTTATCTTTTAAAAAAGAGGAAATACAAAAAATAAAAATGTTGCCTAACTTTGAGTTCTTCTGTTATTGCAACAAAAAATGCTGTCTCTGAGCACTGGATGCATCATCGTGCACTTTCGCATGGTCTCAGGGGGCGAGTTAGGCGATATGATCAATACAAATGGTTAGAGACACGAGGAGTTGACGAAAAGGTCTTAGTCCAGAGTTTACCAAAAGATCCCCGGAGAGATATCAAGCGACATCTCTGTTTGAATCTGGTCCGTAGGGTAAGGATATTCTTATATTCTCTTTGTTCTTCTCACTCACATTTTCATATTATTCTGTGGTCAACATATGAAGTTTCATTGCTTTTTCATGGACTTATGAAAAATGTCTGTAACATAATTTAAGCAACCATTCAATGTTAAAAAATGGAGATGGTGACTCAAATCAAGTTACACACTCATAAACAAATTTTTTTTAGTGCAAGTAACCTATATCCTTTGTGATATGCAGGTTCCTCTGTTTGCTAAAATGGATGAAAGGTTATTCGATGCAATTTGTGGGCGATTTAAACCGAGTTTATGCATAGAACATGCCTACATAGCTCGAGAAGGGGATCCAGTAAACGAGATTCTTTTCATCATTCGTTGACGCCTCGAGAGTGTGACAACGGATGGTGGAAGGAGTGGGTTTTTCAACAAAGGATTACTGAAAGAAGGTGACTTTTGTGGTGAGGGATTATTGACATGGGCACTTGACCCCAAAGCTGGTTCCAACTTACCATCTAGTTGGACGATCAAGGATTTAAATGAGGTAGAGGCTTTTGCCTTATAAGCTGAAGAGTTGAAATTCGTTGCGAGTCAATTTCGCCGCCTTCATAGTAGACAGGTTCAACATACCTTCAGATACTACTCGCAGCAATGGAGGACTTAGGCAGCCTGCTTAATTCGAACAGCATGGCGCAAGTACTCCAAAAGGAAAAATGCAGAACTTCGTCGCAATGAAGGGGAAGACGAACTTGAATATGACTATGATGAAGAATATGATGATGAGACAGCCTTAGTTGGGCAAAAGTGATCATAACACTGCAGATTCCTATAACATTGGTGCAACTTCATATGCATCGAGGTTTGCGAAGAATCTTCATAGCCATAGGAGTCAAGGCGAATGCAGTATAACAGCTTGATGAAGTTGGCAAAGCCACGAGAGCCAGATTTTAATGATACGGACGTAGATGAATTTGGCCATAAAAAGGCATGAGCAACTTCTTCAATAAAGTTTTGGATCATCATGTTTGACAAGTACTAGTTATTGAGTTATAATTTAAACTGTTTATATGAGAAAGAAGGCAACAAATTAGCATAAAGAAGAGAAATAACTTTGAAAAAAAATAAATAAAAAGAAAATGTAGAAATTGTATTTTGCTGGGTTGGGTCATGAATAAATTATGGGCTAGTGATCGAGCCAAAAATAAGCCTATTTTTATGGCTATTTTATTATGTTTTTGGGTCTATTTATGCTCTAATTTGCCTTATTTTGATGATATTTGTGTCTTTAGTCTTTATAAGATGTGAAATTAGGAATTTGCTTATTTTCTCTACTTTTGGAGCTATTTTGATGACTTTTTACACAGATATTAGCAAAGTAATTTTAATTATAGATTTGAAGATGCAAAGTTCGTGTTTGAAGATTTCTTGAAGATAATTTGAAGAGTTGAAGATCATTGAAGAATTATTTCAAGGAGCAAGAATTGAAGATTGAAGCTTAATTTGCAAAGGATTGAAGCCAAGACTAGAAGAAGCCCGGAAGTTAAGGATTTTTGGATAATTTATATAAAATATTGCTCAGCCAATATAAACCTATAATTGGAGTTAAAATCCCAATTTGTGGGCTTAATATCCAAAGGAATATCCAAATCCCGTAATTTCCCGTATCTAGTCCTATTTGGAGTAGGAATTGGCGCAGTCTCGGTAGAAAAGCCATAACTTTCTGCTCAGATGTCCGTTTTGAGCCCATGAGTAGCCGTTAGAAAGCTAATTCCGAGATCTACAACTTTTCTTTGAAGTCCAAAGTCCAGTTCTACCGTTTTCAAGCCCGAATCTGCTTGTGAAGTTTCTGCAGAAATCCAGAAAATTCCAGAATCCTACTTTGACTTGCATTCTACTCTAGGATGACATCTAATCCAATTTGGAGTCTAAGTCAGTCCTAAACCGCCCTAACTATGTTCATCCACTATAAATAGCCACCTTAGGTCTAGATTTTGAATGTAATTTTATTCTCATAAGATATATTGTTTAGTTGAAGATTTGGAGGAGAAAAACCTAGGAGCCGCCGCCCCCTTCTCTTCCTCATCCATAGATAAGTTCTTTTCTTCTTATTTGTGGATGCTCACTCAATTCATGAGTGAGTAATCCTTTTCTTTTCTCCAATGTAGAATTGAATTGATCTCTTGACTAATTTCATGGTGAGATTTTGTGCTTATATATGAGAATTGTTTAGGGTATTTCTTAGATCTCTGTTTTAATCCTATGTTGCTTGTTTTGATGGGTTGGAGTCGACACTACCTTGATGAATTAGGTTAACATTAGCTAAATTAAGTCTAGAATTACAACCTCAGATTTAATTGTATGTAGCAATTGGAGGAGAACTAACCCTTCCTTCCAAGAGAGATAAGAATCAATGACCGAGAAATTGCTTGTTGTGCTTGTTAATTACTAGTGCTTAATGCTTTGTTCTTTTGGTAGTTTTTAAGCCCCAAAAGGGAAATTGATTGCTAAGAGAGTGATAGGGATATTTTAAGCCCCAAAAGGGAAATCTTATCTAATTTGGTAATTAGGATTTAATTCTAAACAAGCTATCCAAGGTTTTCATAATTATTAGATATCAATGATCCATGTTATTTATGTCAAGAGGGAGATTAATTCTATGTTGGAGGGTTTTCTATTTAATTGTTTTCTCATAATATTCATTGCTTTTCAATTAATTGTTTACTTTAATTTTCTTGATTGTTTTCTTAGTTAATTTTATTGTTTTTTAGATTTAATTTCAAACTCTTCTTCGAAAATCTCTTATTTAATTTGTTTTATTCAAAGAAAAAGGAATACCGATCTCTCTGTGGGTTCGACCCCTACTTGCCCTTGCTATTCTTAGTTAGTAATTGTTGGGATATTTATTTTTATGATTGCTGACGACCGATCATAAATTTTGGCGCCGTTGCCGGGGAGATTGTGTTTTATTTTCGTTTTTTTTCTTTTTCTATTAGATTTGCACTTGATCATCTTTGTTTTGCAGAAAAGACCTTATGGCGCAATCACAAATGTTACGGGAGCTGAACTTCAATAGTGAGATGCCGCCGCTTTGCATTGATTATCCTACTTTGGATATGACTTGCAAATTGCCGTCCGCAGTAATCCACATGATGCCTATTTTTCAAGGAGAATCTCATGAGAACCCTCATGAGCATCTACATAGTTTCTTTATCAATTGTGCCGCAATCACTGGGATGTCTCAAGAGGAAGCAAGACTTCGAATTTTTCCTTTGACATTAGAAGGAAAAGCGAGAAACTGGTTCATAAGTCTGACATCAAAATCCATAAATTCTTGGAAGAAAATGGAAGCAGTATTTTTGAACAAGTTTTTCCCTGAAACAAAGCGTGCAGATGTCAGAAAGAAAATCACTACTTGTCAACAACTACGTGGCGAGAAGTGGTACCAATACTGGGAGAGATACAACGAGATCTGCGCAAGTTGTCCTTATCATAACCTAAGTGAAGCGCTCTTGATTCAGAACTTTTATGATGGACTTTTTCATGATGATCGAACCTATGTCGATGCTGCTAGCGGAGGAAGCTTTACACTCAAAACACCGGAGGAAGCAAGGAAGCTGCTCAACATGATGGCTAAAAACGTTTACCAGTTTAATGCCACTAATGGAGATGTGTCATCCAAATCATCAGAACCTGCAAATGAACGACTAAACAACCTTGAAGCAACTATTAAGATGATGGCTGCTCAACAAGGGGATTTAGTGAAGATGTTTACAAATATGATGAACACGCTTTCTCAAAATCTTACACCACTTCCAGAAGGGCATATAAACGGAAACAAAAAAGAGTACGGAGTAAAAGCCCATTGGAGAAACTCAACAGTGGTATGCAA
>AWWV01011654.1:0-33851 GCA_001974805.1 Corchorus capsularis
ATCTTTCAAGATTATGTGGGAGATAAGATGGAAGTATTCATGGACGATTTCACAGTCTATGGAGATAACTTCAATCAATGTCTCAATAATCTAGAACTCATCTTAAAGAGGTGTGTTGAAACCAAATTGGTATTGAATGCCGAAAAATGCCACTTCATGGTAGAACAAGGCATTGTTCTAGGCCTTGTAGTATCCAAAGAAGGGATGCAAGTCGACAAAGCCAAGGTCAATGTTGTTCAGAATCTTCCTTATCCAACATGTGTCAAGGATATCCGTTCATTCTTAGGCCATGCTGGATTCTACAGAAGATTTATCAAGGATTTCTCAAAGATCTCAGCACCAATGTGTAGATTACTTCAGAAAGATGTAGAGTTCGAGTTTGGAGATGATTGCAAAGAAGCATTTGACAAATTGAAGACTGCCCTCACCACCACTCCAATTGTGAAGCCACCTGATTGGAAACTACCGTTCGAGATCATGTGTGATGCAAGTGACGTTGCTATTGGAGCTGTTCTAGGTCAGAGAGTTGACAAAGTACCACATGTTATCTATTACGCTTCAAGAACTCTAGATGCTGCTCAGAAAAACTACACCACCACAGAAAAAGAGATGCTTGCCGTTGTCTTTGCTTTGGAGAAGTTTCGACCATATATTCTAGGATCTAAGGTGATAATCTACTCCGATCATGCTGCATTGAGATATCTTATGTCAAAGAAAGAAGCAAAAGCTAGGCTTATGCGATGGCTTTTGTTATTTCAAGAGTTTGATATCGAAATAAGGGATAAGAAAGGAGCGGAAAATGTTGTTGCCGATCACCTAAGTAGAATTGAAGGCAAGGAGGAAGAAATCGCAATCAATGAAGCACTACCCTTTGAAGACCTGTTTGCCGTTTCTCAACTTCCCCGGTATGCTGATATTGTCAATTACTTGGTTGTTCGTCGCCTTCCCCCAGATCTTAGCAAATGACAAAAGTTGAAGATCGTAAGTGATGCCAAGTATTACTTATGGGATGATCCGTACTTATGGAGGCAAGGATCTGATCAAGTCATGAGACGATGCATTCCTGAAAATGAGGTTCAATCAGTTTTAAAGTTCTGCCACAGTGATGAATGTGGAGGCCACTTTGGACACAAGAAGACTGCAAGGAAGATCTTGGATTGTGGATTTTATTGGCCTACACTTTTTAAGGACTCGTTTGACCATTGCAAGACTTGTCCAAAATGTCAAAAAGTTGGGGGTATATCGAAAAGTAATCAGATGATTCAATCACCTATATCCGTTGCTGAAGTCTTCGATGTATGGGGGATTGATTTCATGGGACCTTTTCCTCCATTAGATAGGAAGTATTACATTCTTCTAGCTGTGGTTATGTTTCCAAATGGGTTGAAGCTGTTGCTACGGAAAAGGATGACGCAAGAACAGTGGTTAAATTCTGGAAGAATAATATTCTTCATCGATTTGGGATACCAAGATATCTAATCAGTGATCGAGGTACTCACTTTTGCAACAAGATTGTGCAAGCACTAGTTGAAAAATATGGAGTACGACATAAGGTATCCACTTCATATCATCCTCAAACCAGTGGTTAAGCTGAAGTATCCAATCGTCAAGTGAAGCTAATTTTGGAGAAAACAGTCAATGTTCAAAGAAAAGATTGGAGTATGCGACTAGGAGATGCTTTATGGGCTTATCGTACAACTTACAAGACACCTCTAGGTATGTCCCCATATAGAATTGTGTTCGGAAAACCATGCCATTTACCTGTGGAGATAGAACACAAAGCATGGTGGGCAGTAAAGCAATGCAATCTTAACTTTGACAAAGGTAGAATTCAAAGGATGCTACAATTGCAAGAGCTTGAAGAAATAAGGAATGAAGCCTATGAAAATTCAAGAATTTACAAAGAAAAGACTAAAGCTCTACATGATCAAAGGATATTGAGAAGATCATTCCATGAAGGTCAGAAAGTTTTGTTGTTCAATAGCACAATTAAGCATCATGGAAAGTTAAGGACAAAATGGAATGGACCTTTTGAAGTGATAAAAGTATATCCTAATGGATCTGTGAAGATTTACAATCCGGATAGCAAGAATCAATTTAAGGTTAATGGGCAAAGACTTAAACCTTTCTTTGAGCCATTATCAATAGCTTTGATTGAAGAAATTGAGTTGGAAGACCCAACCTATCTTCCAACTTGAAATATGAAGAAAGGAAGTCAGGCTAATGACTTTAAACAAGCGCTTGTTGGGAGGCAACCCAATTTTAATTTTAATTTTAATTTTAATTTTTGTTTTTAGGTTTTATAAATTTTCTTCATTAAATTGAAGAAAAATTATCCAAGGAGTAAGAAGTACCGAGCCATAGACCATACATGACCGGTTGCTCGATTAGTATGCATGGCCGGCTATGGCCGGGCCATGCCTTGCACCATACCAAACATGGCCGGCCATAGCTCGGCATTACCACACCATCACCAGGCCAGCATCGGACCGCGTCCCG
Source organism: Corchorus capsularis (assembly GCA_001974805.1). Classification (NCBI taxonomy): domain Eukaryota; kingdom Viridiplantae; phylum Streptophyta; class Magnoliopsida; order Malvales; family Malvaceae; genus Corchorus; species Corchorus capsularis. The sequence continues at coordinate 2,500 of AWWV01011654.1, forward strand.
CGCCTTGGCCCGAGCCATGCAGCAGCAGCCCGAGATGCCACCAGCATGCCGCAGCCGGTACCTCCAGGCCATGCTGCACGCCCTAGCCCGGCCAGCGCCAGGATGTCTCACCAGCACCAGCCAGCACAGTTCCTGCCATAGCCAGGCCGCTGCTCGGCCATTCTCCACGCTGCACCAAGCCATGTCCCGGCCATGCTAGGAGATGCCGCGCCATGTCTGAGCCATGCAAGGAAAGTGCCGTGCCGCTCCATGCAAAGTATACTAGGATTTCGATTTCCTATTTTGACTAGGAAATTAAGTACCTAATTGCTTTCCACAACAATCACCTTTTCCAAATAGGTAATGTGCTCCTAAACAAGGTATGTTTTCTTACTTTTTACTCTAAATAAAACCTCTTAGGCTTAGGACTCGATCACTATATAAAGGTACTCTACCCCTCCTCTTTATTCATCAAACACAAGTAGTAATATTGGGAGAGTAAAGTTTCGGCTAGAAGCAATTTTTGGAGAAGAAGTCGACTAGAGCAATGCCGATTGTGATAAGAATAAAGAAGGGGAAGAGGAGGTTTAACTATGCTTTATCTTTAATTTTCCTTTATCTTATTTTTAAAGTTTCATTAATAAACTATCTAGTTTTATTTTCCTATCACTTTAATTTTTATTGTCTTTTTGAGCAATTCTCTTCATCAAAGCCGCCCATGTATGTTTCATGAACCTTAACTCTTTATTTTTGGTACGTTATTTTGCATGCTTTGATTTCTTGATTGCTTTTACATTGAGGACAATGTGAATTTTAAGTGTGGGGGGGTGAATACTTGATAGGATTATTGTTTGATTATTGAGTCATATGATAGTCTTTTGCATGAGAATCTAGGATAAAAATATGATTGTTTTTGATCGCTTATTTTTCCCCAATTTTTGAAAATTTTTCGAAAAATTGATTTTTGAAATATAAAATTTTGATGATTTTTCAATCTATTTGATTTTTCAAGGATATATTGAATTATTGATTTGATTATGATTGATGAATGCTTAGAATTTTTAATAATGCTTTATTCATTGATTGATTTATAGCAAGAAGTTTTGATTTCTTAGAATTAGGTATAATTGAAGTTTGTAATATGATCTTATTCATTCATTGCTTTTATGATTATCTATTTCTAGAACTTGTGTTGAATCTTGGTTGAAGTTATAATTAAGAAAGCATGTTATAGATTTGTCAAGAATAAGTGTGGGGGACTATCTATATAAAGGGTAATTAAAAAAATTATTTCATAAAAGAAGTGCTTTCATACAAGAGGCCTACAGCACCCAGCTGCCTTGCATCAAGCATAGAGGCCGACTCCAGCTGGGCACCCAGGCCAAAAGCCTGAACACCCAACCCATAGGCCTGAGCACCCAGGTACCAAGCACTGAACCGCGGCAGTGTCAAGCACCCAAGTGCGCATGTCCTAGCATCCCAACTCCCAACAGCCACATCCAAATCTCACACTTTAAATATCACCCATCATCCACCTTCAATTCTCCAACACCCATCTCTATCCCAAACCCTTTTCATTTTTCTTCTATTACCTTCAACTCAAATTCACTTACTTTAATTCTCAATTTCACTACTCCATCACTTACAAATTATTTCGTTCACCTTTTCATCCCCAAAACACTTACCCATTAGATTATCTACTACCTTTTCCATCATATTCATTAAATTTTCAAATTTTGGAAAAGTTGTAGATTTCTTTGGATTTTTGTTTCAAGAGGTTTGAAAAGAGATATGAAATAATTTTGGAGTGGATTTAGGAGATTGTGAGCATTGGAAAGTGCTACATTGGATCAACAAGTGAAATTTTTCAAGACACCAAGGTAATAAGGAAGTAATAGTCAAGCACATGGAATCTAGAGATAAGCTTCATATTGATGATTTCTATGTTGTAGATAAGAAGAGATGAGGCAACATAGGAGTGAGATGAGAGCTTCTATGGAGCAAATGGAGTAGCCCATGCGCGACTACATGGGCCAAAGGAGGCCAAGGAGAGGCCGATGACTCTTATTCTTAAGATGCTATGTCTATTGCATTTTATCATGACATTGCATGCATTTTTATTTGTCTTATGTTTATTTTGGATCTTATGTAAGACTTAAGTGTTTGGATGCTATGATTGATAATATGTTTGGATTAATTTGCTAAGATTGAGTACAACTTTCTTTGTGAATTAAATCTTACATGTGCTCAATTAATTTAGATTGCCCCACTTATTGTATTTTATTGCTAGTAGTAAGTTTGCTTGATTTATTAGATTGGGTCGACACTTTCTTTCTAGATCGAGTCTTACTTGTGCACTTTATTTTTCCAAAAGTTTCCAAAACAACATTTTTTGAAATTTTTTGTCAAAATACTAGCACAACACACATTGACGACAATGTGTCTTTTAAGTGTGGGGGGAGGAAGTAGTCTATTTGAAAGATCCTATTTTTCTTTTCAATCTTATTGACTAGAGATAATTTTTTCAAAATTTTTGAAGAAAATTGAAATTGATTTTCTATTTCCAATAAGTTTTGATTTAATTTCCATGAGTATAATCTTGTGTGATATTAATTTGGTTTAAATACATTGAAAATATTTTTCAAATTTTCTTATGTATAATTTCATTCTTTGATTGAGAAGTGTAATTAATAAGGTTTTTCATACCCAAAAATGGTTTGGCAAGTGTATTACTTCTAGAACTTGTTTTGAATCTTGTGTACATTTATAGAAGTATGTCATGGATATGTCAAAGACAAAGTGTGGAGGTATGAAGGGTAGCTAAAATCTTTTAAAAAGAAGTGTTTTCATGTAAAGAGGAGAAGAGATATTTCTTTCTAAAAAAAAATCCATTGTTGTCACTCTTTTCTTTAACAAAAGGAGTTAGTAACCCTTGGAAAGAGGATCTTGAAAAAAATGAGTGTTAGTAACCTCAAAAGAAAAAGGGAGTTAGTAACCCCTAAATCATGAACACTTCTAAGGTTAGTAACCTTTCTTTCTTAAAAATAGGTCATCCTTTTAAGCCATTCTTATCTTTGATTAATATCCATGATATTGCTTTTCTTTGGAAATAGATGTAAATACAAGCCTATGGTAAGTTTTCTTTGTCAAATTCATCCAAGGTATGTTGATCTTAGAAATTACGTTATTGATTGGAGTGATTTTGTGCATAGTTGATTTGAATCTTATGGTCTTTGTATTTTTACTAACTTATATTGCATTTGATTAGAAAATGTAGATTAAATTCTTAATTTGTTAGAAGTCCTCTGTTTTCTAAAGTTTGATATTTCTAGTCAATGTTTACATAATGTTTGTGGGTATCGTTCTAGTTAAGTAAACCCTCAAAAGACTATAACTCCTCCAATGTAGACATACATTGGTTTAAAGGCTTGCGTCACGAGCTAAGTGCCGTCGTACACCTACGAAAGTGGAATCAATAATTTGTTTAGTTTAACACTAACCTTTTTTGTTTTGTTAGGATTAACATTAGTTTGCTAGGGACTAGCAAAGTGTAAGTGTGGGGGAAATATGATCAGACCAAAATTATGCATCTTTTTATGGTCATTTTCCTATGCTTTTTGGGTATTTTATGCTTGATTATGCCTTATATTTGGTATATTTGTGTTTATAGGTGTTGAAGAGAAGAAAAGTGCAAAATCATCAATTTTGTATCTTTTTGGAGCCTTTTTAAATGATTTATGACACAATAATTTTCCAAGGACATTTTAGATCAAGGTTAAAGCTATTATGATCGAGATTGAAGAGTTTTTCAAGGCAAAGGAGCAAGACGAGTTCAAAGCAATAAGACATGTTCAAGTACCGAGTCATGACATAGCTCATCTGGGTGATCAGACTAACTACATGGGACTTTAGACAAACTATGTGGGCACCCAGGTAGAGTCGGGACACTACCCAGCTGGGTCTTCAGGCAAACCACATGGGTGCCCAGGAGGAATCGGGGTCCTTGTCCGCGTGCTCAAGATCAGCAACTCAGTGTCACTTCCTCTTGAAGCCTCTTCAATACTTTCTAGATTTGGTGACAGTTCTGTAAATCAGCCATAACCTTTGATCCAGAACTCCGTTTGAGGCGTATGAGTAGGTGTTGGAAAGCTAACTCCAAGAGCTACAACTTTCGTGTTTTGGTTAAAGCCTAGTTCGGACGTTTTCATGGACGAAAATGCCCCTGAATTCAGCGGACAGAAACTGTCATGGGCCTTTCTTGCGGGATTGACCAATTTTTTCCCAAAATCCTATTTGGATTAGCTTGAAGACTTGGAGAGAATCCCAGCACGTCCTTAGGGTTAGTTTAAGCCATCTAGAACTCTAAATTAAACCCTAGGCAGCCTCCTATATAAACCCTCTTATCCTAGAACCCTAGCTAGACACTTACAACATCTCTTCTACAACTTTTCTTAGGGTTTGCGGTTTGGAGAGGAGGCAGCCGCCTCCTCCTCTTTTCCTCTTGGGTTTGTAAGTTTTCAATCTCTCATGGATTGGAGTTTCCATTCCATGAGAGGTTAAACCTTTATACTTCTTTTCCTTAGGTATTTTTGATCAATGAATCTATGGTGAGACTTTTATTCTTAATAATTTGATTTTTCGGTTTGAATATGTTTCTTATCTCTGTACTTCATCTTATGTGTTCATGTTTTGTTAGATTTGGATGGCCACTTTATCTTGATAAGTATGAATGCTATAGTTAAATACAAGTTGGCTTAAGTTAAGTCAATGTTGGTCACAAGTGACAATTGAACTAGAAGTTCAAGATTCATTGGGATATCAAACCTTGTTGAAATCTTTAGGCCGAGATGGAAATTGATGTAGGCAAGTTTGGTATTGATTTATCATGCATGTGGATAAGTAAAGCTTAATGCGTGTTCTAAGGGTTGAAATAGACCTGAAATTAGAATATTAGGGATTAATTGTCAGCGATATGCGGGTTAATCTTCTTAGCATGTTTGTTGGAATTAGCATTACGTCTGTTCCTATACCAATTATTCAAATGGAGTTGTTTAAGATATTAAGAGGATTACTTTGTTTCATTGAAAGTTGATGTCTATGTCTACGTCTTAGGTTATATACCGATTTGGGATGATTTATGATTCTTAATTGATTGCAATTTAAGTCAAATTCATGTTTAGTGTCTATGATCCACGATTTACTTGATCAAAATAATTTCCTAAAGGAGAAGAAGTGTGCGTTTATTCATTGTTTTTCTCAAACTCTTTTCAAATCTTTAGTTTAGATTTCTTTTAATTGTTTTCTAGTTTAATTAATCTATTTTGAAAAATCCTTAAAATCCCTTTTTGGTAAGCTTTTCTTTAGTACAATTTGTCTTTAATTTGCTCCTACCTTCTTTGTGGATCCGACCCCTACTTGCCCTAACTAGTAGTTATTGGTTTGTGGGGATTTATTTTGTGGTTTGTTCAACGACCGATCAAGATCTGAAAGCCCTTTGATGAAAGTGATAACCTGATCATTTTCATGAAATTCCCTACGCAAGACATTCAATTCGTCCCAAAGAACTTTAAATTTTGTAAAGAAATCATGAACAGACATGGATCCTTGAGTTGAAGTGTAAATTTTAGTTTACAAATCAGAAATGCGAAAAGAATTGGTTTGGGAAAACCTAGATTTCAAATCATTCCAAATATCGCAGGCAGATTCTAACCAGATTATTGACTGAGCAATAGAAGGAGAAACAGAATGTACCAGCTAAGATATGACGAAATTATTACAGCGCTGCCAAGCAGGAAACAAGGAATTATCACGAGAAGGAACCGACACCGAGCCATCGACCACATGAAGTTTATTCTTGACTGAGCAATCGAAGGAGAAACAGAATGTACCAGCCAAGATATGACGAGAATATTACAGCGCTACCAAGCGGGAAACAAGGAATTATGCGAAAACTTTATTCATGGCTCTTTGCCAAGAATGATAGTTAGGACCGGTAAGAACAGTAGAAACAAGAACCAAAGTTGGTTTCTCGCTTGGATGAACATAGTAAGGACTCGAAGGGAAATCTTCAGGACTAGAGTTAACAGATGAGGTTTCACCGTTTGACTCCATTAGAGCAAAGAAAAAAAATTGATCGAAAGATAGATCAAAGATAGAACAAAACAAGATCAAAGAGATCTGAAGAATGAGATCTGAAGGAAAAAGAATAAAAGAAACCTGATTGGTTTCTAAGAAAAAGAAAGAAAAACTGAAAAACTAACAAGGAAAGAGAAAGATACAGCGGAAAAAGGAAATGAGAACATTAAATTCTCTGATACCATATTAGAAAATATTGAAAAAGAAGAAAACAAGCGTACTTTACATTGAATTACAGAATGTATTTATACAGAGACCCTTAACTAACTCATAACTAATACTTAACAACTAACTAACTTCGTTACTAATCAAAACTGTATCGTTTTGATATCCTAATAGGATTAAGCAGGCTGCCAAAGTCCTCAATTGCTGCGAGTAAAATCTGAAGGTATGTTGAATCTATTTGCTATGAAGGCGGCGAAATTGACTAGCAACAAATTTCAACTCTTCAACTTCTAAGGCAAAAGCCTCTACCTCATTTAAAGCCTTCACCGTCTAAGTAGATGATGGTAAGTTGGAACCAGCTTTCGGGTCAAGTGCCCATGTCAATAATTCCTAACCACAAAAGTCACCTTCTTTCAGTAATCTTCTGTTGAAATACCCACTCCTTCCGCCATCCGTTGTCAGCCTCTCGAGGCGTCCACGAATGATGAAAAGTATCTCGTTTACTGGATCCCCTTCTCGAACTATGTAGGTATGTTCTGTGCATAAACTTTGTTTGAGTCACTCACAAATTGCATCAGGTAACCTTTCATCCATATTGGGAAACAGAGGAACTTGCATATCGCAAAGGATGTAGGTTACTTGCACTAAAAGAAATTTGTTTATGAGTGTGTAACTTGATTTGAGTCACCATTTCCATTTTTTAAAATTGAATGTTTGCACAGATTATGTTACAGACATTTTTTATAAGTACATGAAAATGCACTGAAACTTCACATGTTGACCACAGAATAACATGAATTGTGAGTGAGAAGAATAAGGACAATATAAGAGTATCCTTACCCTTCAGACCAAATTCAAACAGAGATGTCGCTTGATATCTCTCCGGAGATCTTTTGGTAAACTCTGGACTAAGGTTTCTTCGTAAACCCCTTGCGTCTCTAACCATTTGTATTGGTCATAGCGCCTAACCTGCTCCTTGAGACCCTACGGAAGTGCACGATGATGCATCCACTGTTCAGAGTCACGCCTTTTGATCCTCATTTCCTCAAGACGAATTGTAAAAGATTGAAGGTAGGTCTGTTGCAATAATAGGAGAACTCAAAGTTAGCCAACATTTTTATTTTTTGTATTTCCTCTTCTTTCGAAGATAAACATGTAACATTCACTTTTCAGCCATTTCTAAAAGCAATGAAGAAAATCATACTCCTAAGATAGCAAGTAAGAGAATAATCAAAGCTTGTATCAATGAGTTAAGTTCCACCATTCACGGGTGCATAATTGTGTACTTAGGAACATAACTGAACAAAAAAGTAAAGAAATTATTACAAATCAAACAAAGGTTTTGAACTGACTTGCATGTTACCAATCAAAAGTGCAAAAAGGATAAGCCCAAAAATAACTATTGCTATAGAAAAGAGAACTTCTCCTGGATAGGTACTGGTTAGAAGCCCCTGACCAAGTGTGCTGCAGAAAATTAATGGATGTTATTAGGCAAATAGAACATGAAAAAGATAGATTAGAGGGTAATTAAGATAAAATGGAACATGTATGTGCTTATGTTATGTTTTAAAGTCTATGAAGACAATGTTTGGACACCTTAGATTCTCTAATCCCCACCAAAGACAATAACAAAATTTAGTGAAGAAGACCACATCTTTTGAAACAATGCCAGATTGAAAATAGAATTTTGCATGGATAGGTACTGGTTAGAAGCCCCTAACCAAGTATGCTGTAGAAAATTAATGGATGTTAATAGACAAATAGATTCCGAAATTAAATGGTGATGCACCATTATCTTTAACAACAAATTGGCTACTAAGTGTACTCTTGATTATCTTTCATCACTCTTCAAGGCCTTTCATATGACTATTGCCTCAATACAAAAATTCTTCAAGGCATTTGTCACTAGTACCCTCATAAGCTTTACCCAAGCACGAATCATTACGCTCTACAACTAGTCAATATATTCTGAGGTTTGTTAGGTTTATACCATTGACATCATGAAAAATCAAGCTGGTAGTTTTGCTGATGGCGCTTGGGCTGGTGCTACATACTATCTGCTATGGTAAATGCTTGCATCCAAATAGTATTTGCTCCCAACCTGCTAATTTTGTATAAAACATCTAAATCACTTCCATCTAGAATAATTCTGCAGATAGTGGGGGCTTTGTGGTACTTGCAATCATGTGCCATAGCTGATAGGATGCAGTAGCAGTCCAGGTGCCATCAGCAAAGCTACCAGCTTGCTTTTTCAGCTCCGATGTCAATGGTATAAACCTTACAAACCTGGGAATATGTTGACTAAATACAATGACTAGCAATGCCTGCTTTGTTTTCCATACTTCTGAACCTTTTGATTTCATGAGAAGATTCTTCCGCACCACAATCTGCAAAAATGGAATAAGCCTTAGGAAGGCTATGAACCATTTAATCAAAATGATATACTTCAAATAGAATTTACTCAAGTTGTTAAAAATATTCAATTTTTCTATTCAAATTGCAGAACTCTAAACATGTTATGAACAAGTAGTTTCTTAAACCTGTGGCAAGGGCAACACAGAAAGAAAATCAACAATGAAGTAACGAGTTAAATATCGTTCGGCTATTTGTCCAAGATCAATCACTAATTCACCTCGTCCGGAAACTCAGGATGATGGGGCAATGAAAGCTGTCCAGAACTAAAATACCATCCAAATAAAGTAGTCGTGACTCCCAACTTTGAGTCCATGCCAAGGCAATTTGATTGATGATTGAAGACAGATTGATATAAACACAGTGGGTCCAAAGATACTAAACGTATTCAAGACACAACAAAAAGCTTGTTCCATAACAAAAGAGATCTATTTTGAGGATCAAATATCACTGTGTCTGACACTTTAAGATCTTCGGGGAACACAGCTTGTGTGATTGCGGTTCTTAGAGACCGACCAAATGTTAGTTGTCCTACTGATCCTCTCATCATCCCCACACGAAAAGATTAATTTTGATGCATTCTTCTTTCCATGGCCACCGAATGTCATGCCCTCTAAATTAAATTTGCACTTCTTCATTGCTCTAGTTAGCATTGACATATTAGAGTCTAAATCGTCCAATCAAGAGAGTAAACACATGCCAGAGTCAAACTGAATCATTTTCTTAATCATAAATTAAAATAGAAAATAATAGCAGGTAGATTTTGAAAGTAAGAAACTGAATTCTGTCCCATTTCACCAGGAAATATTGATCAAACATTAGCAAGTTTTGTGATATTATGCAAAATGTTTAACATCTCTGATGATAACAGAAAGTTGCATGCTATGCATTAATACCTTACGAATTTCTCATTCCGACCACTGATATACTGAGTCTTGTAACCAGAATCAAACATTTTTAAGAATTAATTATGTATAACATTGAATCTTGTGTGGATATGTCAAAATTGCATTAACTCCTTTATGACAAAAATTTAAAGCATGATATATAGCACTTTAGGAAAATATACATGTGATAACTATGATCTTCACAAAAAATGTTAATACTTCAAATATGATAAAACTTGCTCCAAAATGTAGTGAATATGGGTATATATAATTTTGTTAATTTACATTGCTCATGCACAATAACCTTGAGATAATCTGAAGCAAAAATTAATTTTAAGGAGCATTAAGGAGACAAATAAATTTTAAGTTATAAAAAGTCATAGCTTTCAAAATTATCACCCAACAGCCTCATACATTGATTTCTTCTTCGTACTATTAAGAATCAACAACACATGCATCATGACATTCTAAAAAACATTTATGAAAAAAAAAAACCCTCTAATTTAGAAAGACAAATATGTTTTTCAAGTTTCCACTCAACCAAGCACAACCTAAAGGAGTAGCATCTGACAAAAGAATAAAATCCCAGGTTAGTGTAGAAGAATAAGCCTTTGAATGCAATAGAGTCTCTGACAAACAAATGTTCCAAATGGTCACCAATAAATGTCCCATGAGCATACATAAATTGGGTAAAAAACAACTACCAAAACAATGCATCATCTGTTTTCTATAAAAAAAAAAAATGCTCCATCTGTCAAAAGTTACATATTTCGTTAGAGGGAAATAAAAAACATTTTCCCTTACCCTATGGATAAGATCATCCTTGTAAAGTTTACTAAGGCAACATTGGTAGCATCCTTGACCTCTAAATTTTCCATATTGATAATATAGATTTTAGAATGGAATAAAGGCATATGATCCAAATTTTTTGCAATGAGAGATTCTACAGAAAACAAGAAACAAAAAAAAAGACCTCTAAATTTGCCAATTCTAGTCTACGGAAATCATAAAACAGAACATAGAAATGATTAGAAGAACATTAAGAAAATGAATTAAAGGAGAACATAAATGAAAAATCTGCTTAATGCAAAACATAACTTACTGCAATGATTTCCAGGTCGGTGCTGCATTGATATATACAATGTAGGAAAAAAATGCTTGAAAGAGGAAAACAATTGCAAAAGCAGTGGGGGAAAATAAAAACAGAGAAAGAAAGGTTCTCAGTCTGAGAGTTAGTTATTATCGTTAAATTTTCGGTTCTCCAAAAGTTCCCTGCAAATTGGAAAAATTTTAGATGGACAAAAAGAGAGAAAATAAGATTTAAGAGAGAACAAAAAGGTAATGGACATTTATTTTTCCTTGAGAAAATAATTTGAGGTGATTATAAAGGTATAGCTTCTATTCATGTCAACAATTTTGCCAAAAATATAACTAAACTGGTTAACGGTGAAAGATTGTCTTGTAAAGTTTGTGGAAGGGGCTTTTATTGCGGAAAGAATTTCTGGAGGGTATAGCCTCGACAAGGCAACAAAGATAGGGAAGTTGTTCAATGCCTTGGGTGGTTCGAAAGGAGTGACATTGCCCATTCCACTGTAACGCCCATGGTTTCTGTTCCTCCAATGAGCATTATATGTGATTGAACGGGAATTGTGGTTGTACGAATGCACAATTCAAAAATAGAATGCAACAAGCTAGATAGTATATAAGGCATTTAATTTGCTATGTTACCAATTTAACCAAATTGACTAACCTCTCGTCTTGATATTTGATACTCATTGTTTTCATTTTACCAGAAATGGATGTTCTTGGTGAGTGAAAAGTGTCCTTTATTAGGGAATTATTAGGGAATGATTTCTTGGGTACAGGACCTGATCGAGCCAAAATTATGCATATTTTTATAGCTATTTTTATATACTTTTTTGCTATTTTTATATGTGTTTTTACCCTATTTTGCTAGTATTTGTGTTTTTAGGTCCTGAAGACAAGAAAAGTGAAAACTTATTGTTTTTCACTCTTTTTGGAGCTATTTTGGAGACTTTTTACTTAACTATGGATTTAGCTATTCGGAATGAAGATTTAAAGATTCGAAGTTCGTGTTTGAAGATTATTTGAAGATAATTTGAAGATTTGAAGACAATTGAAGAATTATTTCAAGAAGCAAGAATTGAAGATTTGGAGCTTATTAGCAAAGGATTGAAGCCAAGCCCAGAAGAAGCCCTAAAGTTAAGGATTTTTTGGATTATTTATATGGGAATATACTCAGCCCATATAAACCTATAATTGGAGTTAAAATTCCAATTTGTAGGCCTAATATCCAAAAGAATATCCAAATCCCGCAATAATCCCGCAGATTTGCGATATAAGCCCGGTTTCAGCGCAGTCTTCGTAGAAAGGCCATAACTCTATGCTCAGATGTCCGTTTTAGGCCCGTGAGTAGCCGTTGGAAAGCTAACTCCGAGCTCTACAACTTTATTTTGAAGTGCAAAGCCCAGATCTGCCATCTTCAAGCCCGAATATCAAGTCGAAGTTTCTGCAGAAATCCAGAAAATTCCAGAATCCTATTTTGACTTGGATTCTACTCTAGGAAGGCTCTAGACCAAATTTGAAGATTACTCTAAGCCTAGAACGTCCTACCCTCTTTTCCTAAGTCTAATAGGAGTCTTTAGGTTATTTCTCCACTATAAATAGCCACCTCCTATATCACAAATCACACAATTAATCTCTCATATAGTTTATTCTCTTTTTCTACCTTTCTTTAGTTTAGTTTTTCTCTAGTTTTAGGTCAAGGGTGTCGCACCCCTCTCTTTGCATAGAGAGGGGTGACAACCCTAGGAGATTTCAAGAAGAGGATTTTGCCTTCAAGTTTTGTAAGTTTTCTTAAGCCTCTCATGGATTTATCCATGAGTAGCTAAACCCTTAATACTTCTAATCCTGTGGTGAATTCGATCAATTGATTATGGTGAGATTTCTATACTTATAATTTTGTGTTAAGTTCTTGATGATAGTAGGCAAAACTCTGTTTTATTTTATGATCTTGATAGTTATTGATTTGGATGGCCACCGATGAAGTAATTGGACGGATCTATAGCTAGATCAGGCTTAGAACTAATCACTCAAGTTTGATTGTTTGTAGCAAATCGGGTTTGTTTGATCGCAGGCTGATGGGTGTTTGTTTACCGGAGGGCGAGAAATTTCTCTTCGTATGGTTCTACTTGTAGGCATGTGTGTAAATTAACTGTTCTTAATGCTTTGTTCTCAAGTGATCTTTAAGCCCTAAGAAAGTCATCGATCACTGAAGGAATAATAGGGATAACTGCAGCTTTGATCAGCCTTTTATCTAAAATACATGTTGGGAAACCTATATCAGTTGTCAGTCAAGAATAAGATGCTGAATTCACCTTTTAAATCAATGATCCCTAGTTAATCTGATTGATTCATACCATCGGAGAAGAAGTATGCTTTTAATTATTGTTTGCTTTATAATTGTCATAGATTTAGATTTAGATTTAGATTTAGATTTAATTTATTTTGCTTTGTCTTTAGTTTAATTGTTTTTAGGGGATTAGAATTATCACTGTTTACTTTACCCACATCTTTACCCTGTTTTCTGTTTTAAAACTAATTTTTGGAAAAGATTTGTTCTTGGAAAATAAAAGTTCTTCACCCTTCTCTGTGGGATCGACCCCTGCTTGCTCTATCTACTTTAGTTAGGTTTTATGGGGATTATCTTATGATTGCTGACGACACGATCATAATTTTGGCGCCGTTGCCGGGGAAGGGAATTAAGAATAAATCTCAGAATAAATTGGCTCTAGAAATTTTTGTTTTCCGTTTTTTCTAAAAAAAAAAAATTTGCGTCGAAAAAAAAAAAATTTGTGTCGAAAATAAATTTAGGGTTTGCGTTAATCTAAAAAAAAATTCTTTATTTTCTGTGTTTAATTTTTAATTTTGTTTAAGAACTTTTACTACTAATTTTTCTTTTGAGTTTTTGTTATGTCAGGAAAAGATACGATAGAAGCAAGGGAGCGAAGGATATGTGCTGTTCAAAAGGAGATTCTTTCTATTCGACAAAAGTATCATGAAGAGTGGTTCGAATATTGGGATAGATTCAATTGGGTGTGTAAGTTCTTTGTCGACCACGGTCTACCTGAAGGGCAATTGATCAAGAGTTTTATTACTGGATTGTCTCAATCCGACCGAACTCTTATAGATGCCATTAATAAGAGAAGCTTGGAACTCGAGAGTCCTGAAGATGCAAGGAGATTGCTGAGTACTCTAGCAGAAGGTGAATTTCAACGCAGACGCCAACGCTATGTTCGAGAACAACTTGAGCTTTGCAAACAGTTGCCAGATGAAGAAGAACATCACTTTTGGGATAGACTCAACGAAATATGGTGTCAATCTCCACCCCATGGTCTCCATGAAGAAGAATTGCTCAATAGATTCTATTATGGTATGCAAAACAACGGACAAAGGCAAATAGACGATGTTGTGGTGATATTCCCCCTTGGATGAAAGGAGGTTTCTTTTCAAAAGGATTGTGCTGAAAAAGAGGAAACTGGTTAAGCAGATTTTGATCAAAAGCAAGAAGTTTTCAACCAAAGCTACACAATGGCATCAAGCGCCAGAAATTGAAACAACACTGTCAAAGGAGAAACCTGTCCATTCTGAGACGAGTGAGATCGATGGATTTCATAAAGTTGCAGAAGTTCCAACCGTGAAAGAAGTTAAAGGAGAATCAAGCGAAACAATTAATGACCCACATGAACTTGATTTACAAGACTCCTCTCAATCACTCTCCAAGGAAGGCGATGATGAACCATATGAAGTCTGCGTCCCTACTCTACCAAAGGAAGTCCCCAAGGTTGTGCCAGAAGAATCAGAAGCACCGAAAGAAGATATCAAGATGGGCATCCCGTCACCTTCTCCTGCAAGTCTTGCTAAGCCAGAAGATGAGCCACCAGAAGATGAGCCACAAGAAGATGAACAACTTGGACTGCCGAAGCTGAAAGAATTAAGTGTGTTGAATTTTGTTGATAACCAACCTTGAAGCACGAAGATCGAAATTTTTTGGGAATCAACAAACTTGTTAAATCTTACTACATCGAGGAGATCAACATGGATCAATTCTTCCTAGAGGACAAGAAGATTTGCCAACAAGAGGACACTTTCCAAAGGCGAGATGAGAACAACGCTAATCAAGAATGCCGAAAGCATCTATTGCATCAACCACTTACGGCAACAAAGATGGCATTGTCATTCCTAGCCATCCATGGAGTCGCCCTCAGCAAAATTGGTGATTTCTTTCCTTATCTCTTCTTTTATCCTTCATACTTTTGTGCTCAAATTCTTCCTATATCATTATACTTGCTTTATGCTTTGAAGTGGTATGATCCACCCTAACAAAAGGAGATGAAGGAAAGTCTAGCCAAAGACATTAAAGAAAGGCGCTGCTTGGGAGGCAACCCAAGAATTTACTAACATTGTAATTTTCTTTTTAGTTTTAGTTTTTGTTTTTCTTATTAGGATTTCAAATTAAGGAAATAAGTCAAACAATTGGAGCTTACATGCTGAACAATTGTCAAGGAAAACGAATGAAGGCCCAAAGAGAGCAGCAAAAGATGGAAGCCAACGCACCAAAAGAGTAAGCCAAAGGCCATGATCGAGCCCACCTAGCTAACTTGACCGACCATGACCGGCTATGCCCGAGCCACACAAGCAAGCTAGGTCGGCTGTAGCATGTCCTCGCCAAAGCCACGCATCTGCATGGCCAAGACCGCCATACCCAGTTCTAACCCGGCCATCCACGCACAAGACCCGGCCAGCTCCGCGCCAACCCGCGCGCCAATTACCAGGCCACACCCGGGCACATCGCGCCACCACCGGCCGATGCCGCACCAACCTGTGCGACACCATCACTGCCCCGCCAGCCCGTGTACCGAACTAAGCCTCTGCCGTACCACCTTCCCGGACCTGCCAGGTCGCTACCGAGCCACCCGTGCCGCATGCCCGGCCATGCCCCGCCAATGCCGCTATGCCGCCCGCGCCATGCCCGGCTTTATCCGCTCCATCCGCACACCATGCCCGGTCAGTGCCGGCCATAGCTACTTCCTGCCGAGCCATCACCGCACCAAGTCCGGTCATGTCTGTGCCTTGTCTAGCTACATCCGCTGCACATCCGCGCTAAGCCAAGTCAGAACCGGCCCACATCCGGCCAAGGATGCCCAATGCCGAGTTATCTCAAGCTATCACCGTGCCATCACCAGCCACATCCGAGCCGCCACCGGTCATGCATACATCAGCTAGTGCCGCAAAATAGAGAAACTTTCTTTAACTCTATCTTTTTCTTTTCCTTGCTTTGCTTTGATTATTGCTTTGATTGAATACCTATTCCTTGATTTGAATTAGTTACTTGAATTTATTTTCTATGTTTTCTATGCTTTGATTTAGATCTTAATTATGACTCATATGCTATGAATGCTATGATTAATGCCTTGAATTGCTTGATTTGCTTGATTGGGTCGACACTTTCTTTGTGAGTTAAGCATTTCATTAGCACATCTATTTAGTCATCACACTTATGAGGGACACAACACACACATATGCTTAAATTCATACATTGAGGACAATGTGTCTTTTAAGTGTGGGGGAGAGAGTCTAATAGAAAGTCTAATAGAGAGTCTACATGAATAGAAATCCATGAAATTTTTTTGAAAATTTTGAAAATTTTGAATTTTTCATTTATATATTAATTGATTAAATTGATTATGATTGATGAATGCTTAGAATTTTTATGAATGTTTGATTCATTGATTGATTTATAGTATGATATCTTATTTCTTAGAATTAGGTATAATTGAAGTTTGTGATATGATCTTATTATTTATTATTCCAATGATTTACCTATTTCTAGAACTTGTGTTTAATTTTTGTTGAAATTACAATTATGAAAGTATGTTATGAATATGTCAAGAATAAGTGTGGAGGACTATCTATATAAAAAAGGGTAGTTAAAAAAAATATATTTTCATAAAAAAAAATGAGTGTTTTTAATGCAAGAGGAGAAGAGATATCTTCTGCCTTAAAAATTAAAAAAAAATCCATTGTTGTTACTCTTCTCTTTAAACAAAAGGAGTTAGTAACCCTTGGGAAGAGGATAAGAGGCATGGATCGGCAGAAGTATTGTCCCTCTAGAGTGCTAGTAGCCTCACAAATAAAATAAAGGGCGTTGGTAACCCCTAAGCATGAACACTTTGAGGTTAGTAACCTCACTTTTCTAAAATAATTACCCTTTGAAAATCATTATAACCCATGTGAAATTCTTGATTTGTATTCATGATGTGTAATTGTTTGAGTAGTGGAGATAAAGATAAAGACATAAGCTTAAGGGAAGAAGTAGTTATAGGTGTAATGAATGATAAGTGATTAGAGCTACTTTGATTATGGTTACTTAAGAATAAGGATGCTTGCTATATCTTGATCTATCGAATTGGATACTCTTAATATTCTTTGTTATTCTGATTTCATAATTGAATTGATCCTTGATATATGTATGTATTCAAAGTTTTTTAAAAGATTTGAACATAAGTGCATTAGTTTAGATTAGTGAGTCTCAATTTTAATTTGTCTACACTAGTTTGCTAGGGACTAGCAAAGATTTAGTGTGGGGGAAATATGATCGAGCCAAAATTATGCATATTTTTATAGCTATTTTTATATGTGTTTTTACCCTATTTTGCTAGTATTTGTGTTTTTAGGTCCTGAAGACAAGAAAAGTGAAAACTTATTGTTTTTCACTCTTTTTGGAACTATTTTGGAGACTTTTTACTCAACTATGAATTTAACTATTCGGAATGAAGATTTGAAGATTTGAAGATAATTTGAAGATTTGAAGACAATTGAAGAATTATTTCAAGAAGCAAGAATTGAAGATTTGGAGCTTATTTGCAAAGGATTGAAGCCAAGCCCAGAAGAAGCCCTGAAGTTGAGGATTTTTTGGATATTTATATGGGAATATACTCAGCCCATATAAACCTATAATTGGAGTTAAAATTCCAATTTGTAGGCCTAATATCCAAAAGAATATCCAAATCCCGCAATAATCCCGCAGATTTGCGATATAAGCCCGGTTTCAGCACAGTCTTCGTAGAAAGGCCATAACTTTCTGCTCAGATGTCCGTTTTAGGCCCGTGAGTAGCCGTTGGAAAGGTAACTCCGAGCTATACAACTTTCTTTTGAAGTGTAAAGCCCAGATCTGCCATCTTCAAGCCCGAATATCAAGTTGAAGTTTCTGCAGAAATCCAGAAAATTCCAGAATCCTATTTTGACTTGGATTCTACTCTAGGAAGGCTCTAGACCAAATTTGAAGATTACTCTAAGCCTAGAACATCCTACCCTCTTTTCCTAAGTCTAATAGGAGTCTTTAGGTTATTTCTCCACTATAAATAGCCACCTCCTGTATCACAAATCACACAATTAATCTCTCATATAGTTTATTCTCTTTTTCTACCTTTCTTTAGTTTAGTTTTTCTCTAGTTTTAGGTCCAGGGTGTCGCACCCCTCTCTTTGCATAGAGAGGGGTGACAACCCTAGGAGATTTCAAGAAGAGGATTTTGCCTTCAAGTTTTGTAAGTTTTCTTAAGCCTCTCATGGATTTATCCATGAGTAGCTAAACCCTTAATACTTCTAATCCTGTGGTGAATTCGATCAATTGATTATGGTGAGATTTCTATACTTATAATTTTGTGTTAAGTTCTTGATGATAGTAGGCAAAACTCTGTTTTATTTTATGATCTTGATAGTTATTGATTTGGATGGCCACCAATGAAGTAATTGGATGGATCTATAGCTAGACCAGGCTTTGAACTAATCACTCAAGTTTGATTGTTTGTAGCAAATCGGGTTTGTTTGATCGCAGGCTGATGGGTGTTTGTTTACCGGAGGGCGAGAAATTTCTCTTCGTATGGTTTTACTTGTAGGCATGTGTGTAAATTAACTGTTCTTAATGCTTAGTTCTCAAGTGATCTTTAAGCCCTAAGAAAGTAATCGATCACTGAAGGAATAATAGGGATAGTGCAGCTTTGATCGGCCTTTTATCTAAAATACATGATGGGAAACCTATATCAGTTGTCAGTCAAGAATAAGATGCTCAATTCACCTTTTAAATCAATGATCCATAGTTAATCTGATTGATTCATACCATCGGAGAAGAAGTATGCTTTTAATTATTGTTTGCTTTATAATTGCCATAGATTTAGATTTAGATTTAGATTTAGATTTAATTTATTTTGCTTTGTCTTTAGTTTAATTGTTTTTAGGGGATTAGAATTATCACTGTTTACTTTACCCACATCTTTACCCTGTTTTCTGTTTTAAAACTAATTTTTGGAAAAGATTGTTCTTGGGAAATAAAAGTTCTTCACCCTTCTCTGTGGGATCGACCTCTGCTTGCTCTATCTACTTTAGTTAGGTTTTGTGGGGATTATCTTATGATTGGTGACGACACGATCAGGACCACCCTTAACTGACATTGCAATTATTTCAGAAACTATAGCAGAAACCATGATAGACCTCTCTTGTTGAATCACAAGGGAATAGGCTTTGTTCAAAGAGGGAAGAGGGTGCATGAGAAAAATCTGAGTTTTAACATTGGAATAAAGATCTGAAAGCCCTTTGATGAAAGTGATAACCTGATCATTTTCATGAAATTCCCTAATTTGCTTGGCTAAAGTACAAGAACAGGTTGGGACACAAGTACAGGAGCGAAGAGGACGCAAGACATTCAATTCGTCCCAAAGAACTTTCAATTTTGTAAAGAAATCATGAACATACATGGATCCTTGAATCGAAGTGCAAATTTCAGTTTACAAATCAGAAATGCGAAAAGAATTGGTTTGGGAAAACCTAGATTTCATATCATTCCAAATGAAGTTTATTCTTGCTGAGCAATGCCATTTTCATGGCTCTTTGCCAAGAATGATAGTTAGGACCGAGAAGAACAGTAGAAACAAGAACCAAAGTTGGGTTCTCGCTTGGATGAACATAGTAAGGACTCGAAGGGAAATCTTGAGGTCTAGAGTTAACAGTTGAGGTTTCACTGTTTGACGCCATTTGAGCAAAGAAAAAAAATTGATCGAAAGATAGATCAAAGATAGAACAAAACAAGATCAAAAAGATATGAAGAATGAGATTTAAAGGAAAAAGAATAAAAGAAACTTGATTGGTTTCTAAGAAAAAGAAAGAGAAACTGAAAAACTAAAAAGGAATGAGAAATATGCAGCGGAGAAAGGAAATGAGAACATTAAATTCTCTGATACCATATTAGAAAATATTGAAAAGGAAGAAAACAAGCGTACTTTACATTGAATTACAGAATGTATTTATACAGAGACCCTTCACTAACTCATAACAAATACTTAACAACTAACTAACTTTGTTACTAATCAAAATTGTATCTTTTTGGTATCCTTATAGGATTAAGCAGGCTGCCATAGTCCTCCATTGCTGCGACTAAAATCTGAAGGTATGTTGAACCTGTTTGCTATGAAGGCAGCGAAATTGACTCGCAACAAATTTCAACTCTTCAGCTTCTAAGGCAAAAGCCTCTACCTCATTTAAAGCCTTCACCGTCTAAGTAGATGATGGTAAGTTGGAACCAGCCTTCGGGTCAAGTGCCCATGTCAATAATTCCTAACCACAAAAGTCACCTTCTTTCAGTAATCCTCTATTAAAAAACCCACTCCTTCCACCATCCGTTGTCACACTCTCGAGGCGTCCATGAATGATGAAAAGTATCTCGTTTACTGGATCCCCTTCTCGAACTATGTAGGTATGTTCTGTGCATAAACTTGGTTTGAGTCACTCACAAATTGCATCAAGTAACCTTTCATCCATATTGGGAAACAGAGGAACCTGCATATCACAAAGGATGTAGGTTACTTGCACTAAAAGAAATTTGTTTATGAGTGTGTAACTTTATTTGAGTCACCATTTCCATTTTTTAAAATTGAATGTTTGCACAGATTATGTTACAGACATTTTTTGTAAGTCCATGAAAATGCACTGAAACTTCACATGTTGACCACAGAATAACATGAATTGTGACTGAGAAGAATAAGGAGAATATAAGAGTATCCTTACCATTCGGACCAAATTCAAACAGAGATGTCGCTTGATATCTCTCCGGAGATCTTTTGGTAAACTATGGACTAAGGTTTCTTCGTCAACCCTTGCGTCTCTAAGCATTTCTTCGTCATAGCGCCTAACCTGCTCCTTGAGACCCTACGGAAGTGCACGATGATGCATCCACTGTTCAGAGTCACGCCTTTTGATCCTCATTTCCTCAAGACGAGCTGTAAAAGATTGAAGGTAGGTCTGTTGCAATAATAGGAGAACTCAAAGTTAGCCAACATTTTTATTTTTTGTATTTCCTCTTCTTTTGAAGATAAACATGTAACATTTACTTGTCAGCCATTTCTAAAAGCAATGAAGAAAATCATGCTCCTAAGATAGCAAGTAAGAGAATAATCAAAGCATGTATCAATGAGCTAAGTTCCACCATTCCCAGGTGCATAATTATGTACTTAGGAACATAATTGAACAAAAAAGTAAAGAAATTATTACAAATCAAACAAAGGTTTTGAACTGACTTGCATGTTACCAATCAAAAGTGCAAAAAGGATAAACCCAAAAATAACTATTGCTATAGAAAAGAGAACTTCTCCTGGATAGGTACTGGGTAGAAGCCCCTGACCAAGTGTGGTGCAGAAAATAAATGGATATTAATAGCAAATAGAACATGAAAAAGATAGATTAGAGGGTAATTAAGATAAAATGGATACTAAGTATACTCTCGATTATCTTTCATCACTCTTCAAGGCCTTTCATATGACTATTGCCTCAATACAAAAATTCTTCAAGGCATTTGTCACTAGTACCCTCATAAGCTTTACCCAAGCACAAATCATTATGCTCTACAGCTAGTCAATATATTCTGAGGTTTGTTAGGTTTATACCATTGACATCATGAAAAATCAAGCTAGTAGTTTTGCTGATGGCGCTTGGGCTGGTGCTACATAATATCTGCTATGGTAAATGCTTGCAAGTCATGTACGTTTTGCATCCAAATATTATTTGCTCCCAACCTGCTAATTTTGTACAAAACATCTAAATCACTTCCATCTAGAATAATTTTCCAGATAGTGGGGGCTTTGTGGTACTTGCAATCATGTGCCATAGCTGATAGGATGCAGTAGCAGTCCAGGTGCCATCAGCAAAACTACCAGCTTGCTTTTTCAGCTCCGATGTCAATGGTATAAACCTTACAAACCTCGGAATATACTGACAAAATACAATGACTAGCAATGCCTGCTTTGTTTTCCATACTTCTGAACCTTTTGATTTCATGAGAAGATTCTTCCGCACCACAATCTGCAAAAATGGAATAAGCCTTAGGAAGACTATGAACCATTTTATCAAAATGATATACTTCAAATAGAATTTACTTAAGTTGTTAACAATATTCAATTTTTCTATTCAAATTGCAGAACTCTAAACATGTTATGAACAAGTAGTTTCTCAAACCTGTGGCAAGGGCAACACAGAAAGAAAATCAACAATGAAGTAACGAGTTAAATATCGTTTGGCTATCTGTCCAAGATCAATCACTAATTCACCTTGTCCGGAAACTCAGGATGATGGGGCAATAAAAGTTGTTCAGAACTAAAATACCATCCAAATAAAGTAGAAAGTATCGATTATTGTCCGAATAATTGTAGTCGTGACTCCCAACTTTGAGTCCATGCCAAGGTAATTTGATTGATGATTGAAGATAGATTGATATAAAAACAGTGGGTCCAAAGATACTAAAAGTATTCAAGACACAACAAAAAGCTTGTTCCATAACAGAAGAGATCTATTTTGAGGATCAAATATCATTGTGTCTGACACTTTAAGATCTTCGGGGAACACAGCTTGTGTGACTCCTGTTCTTAGAGACCGACCAAATGTTAGTAGTCCTACTGATCCTCTCGTCATCCCCACACGAAAAGATTAATTTTGATGCATTCTTCTTTCCATGGCCACCGAATGTCATGCCCTCTAAATTAAATTTGCACTTCTTCATTGCTCTAGTTGGCATTGACATATTAGAGTCTAAATCGTCCAATCTAGAGAGTAAACACATGCCAGAGTCCAACTGAATCATTTTCTTAATCATAAATTAAAATAGAAAATAATAGCAGGTAGATTTTGAAAGTAAGAAACTGAATTCTTTCCCAAGTTTTATGATATTATGCAAAATGTTTAACATCTCTCATGATAACAGAAAGTTGCATGCTATGCATTAATACCTTACGAATTTCTCATTCCGACCACTGATATACTGAGTCTTGTAACCAGAATCAAACATTTTTAAGAATTAATTATGTATAACATTGAATCTTGTGTGGATATGTCAAGATTGTATTAACTCCTTTATGACAAAAATTTAAAGCATGATATATAGCACTTAAGGAAAATATACATGTGATAACTATGATCCTTACAAAAAATGTTAATACTTCAAATATGATAAAATTTGCTCCAAAATGTAGTGAATATGGGCATATATAATTTTGTTAATTTACATTGCTCATGCACAATAACCTTGAGATAATCTGAAGCAAAAATTAATTTTAAGGAGCATTAAGAAGACAAATAAATTTTAAGTTATAAAAAGTCATAGCTTTCAAAATTATCACCCAACAGCCTCATACATTGATTTCTTCTCCGTACTATTAAGAATCAACAACACATGCATCATGACATTCTAAGAAACATTTATGGAAAAAAAAACCCTCTAATTTAGAAAGACAAATACCTCAAATATGTTTCATAAAAACATTTATGATCGTGTCGTCTATGACCATAAAAATAATCCCCACAATTAACTAACTAAAATAGCTAGGGCAAGTAGGGGTCGAATCCCACAGAGAAGGTTTATGTGATGAACAATTAAAAGATAGAAAGATCTTTTCCAAAAATCAAACAGAAAACAGGGGATTGTAAATAACAATTATAAAGAAAATAATTAAACTAAAAATCAAAGCAAAGCAAATCTTAAATCTAAATCTAAATCAAATTAATAAAGCAAACAATAATTATAAAGCATACTTCTTCACCAGTGGTATCCTTGAATCAAATTAACTATGGATCCTTCATTTAAAAGGTGAATTTCGCATCTTATTCTTGACTGACAACTGATATAGGTTTCCCAACATGTATTTTAGATAAGAGGCTGATTAAAGCTGCAGTTATCCCTATTATTCCTTCAATGATCGATTACTTTCTTAGGGCTTAAAGATCACTTGAGAACAAAGCATTAAGAACAGTTAATTTTACACACATGCCTATAAATAGAACCATACGAAGAGAAATTTCTCGCCTTCCCGGTAGACAAATACCCATTAAGCAGCGATTAAACAAACCTAATTTGCTACATACAATCAAGCTTGAGTGATTAATTCTAAGCCTGATCTAGCCATAGATCTTCCTCTTACATCGTTAGTGGCCACATAAGTCAGATAAGATTCAGAATCATAAAATTATAACAGGGTTTGACTACTATCATCAAGAACTTAACACAAAATTATAAGTATAGAAATCTCACCATAATCAATTGATTGAATTCACCAAAGGATCAGAAGTATTAAGGATTTAGCTACTCATGGATTTAGGAAAATCCATGAGAGGCATAAGAATACTTACAGGACTGGGGAGGAACAATTTCTCCCCCTTGAAACCCTAGGGACGTCGACTCCCTCTATTGCTAGAGAGGGTGTCGACTTCTCCCCCTTCTAAAACTAGAGAAAAACCTAAAAACTAATGAAAGGTAGAAAAAGAGAATTATCTAAATCTATGATGTGAAGAATTGTGTATGTATGTATGTGATTTGTGATACACGAGGAGGCTATTTATACTAGAGGAATAGGGTAGGACGGTTTAGCCTTTTCTTGGTCTCCAAGTAGGATTAGGTGTCATCCTAGAGTAGTCTCCAAGTTAGATGAGGACTCTAGAATTTTCTGGAATTTTCTGGAATTAAGCAGCAACTTCGACTTGAATTTCGGGCTTGAAGATGGCAGATCTGGGCTTTGCACTTCAAAAGAAAGTTGTAGAGCTCGGAGTTAGTTTTCCAACGGCTATTCATGGGCTTAAAACGGACATCTGAGCAGAAAGTTATGGTCTTTCTACGAAAACTGCGCTGAAACCGGGCTAATATCGCAAATCTGCGGGATTATTGCGGGATTTGGATATTCTTTTGGATATTAGGCCTATTAATTGGGATTTTAACTCCAATTATAGGTTTATATGGGCTGAGTATATTCCCATATAAATAATCCAAAAATCCTCAACTTCAGGACTTCTTCTGGGCTTGGCTTCAATTCTTTGCAATAAAACTCCAAATCTTCAATTTTGCTTCTTGAATTAATTCTTCAAATCTTCAAAATATCTTCAATCACGAACTTCGCATCTTCAAATCTTCATTCCAAATGGCTAAATCCATAGTTGAGTACAAAGTCTCCAAAATAGCTCCAAAAAGAGTGAAAAACAATAAGTTTTCACTTTTCTTGTCTTCAGGACCTAAAAACACAAATACTAACAAAATAGGGTAAAAACACATATAAAAATAGCAAAAAGTATATAAAAATAGCTATAAAAATATGCATAATTTGAGCTCGATCATAATTTCCCTCACACTAAATCTTTGCTAGTCCCTAGCAAACTAGTGTAGACAAACAAAAACTAAGATTTAAGATTATGAGTCTTGTTCAAATCTTTTGAAAAACTTTGAATCACATACATATATCAAAGATCAATTCAATTATGAAATCAGAATAACAAAGAATATTAAGAGTATTCAATTCAATAGATCAAGATATAGCAAGCATCCTCATTCTTAAGTAACCATAATCAAAATAGCTCTAATCACTTATCATTTATCACGACTATAACTACTTCTTTCTATAAGCTTATGTCTTCACCTTTATCTCTACTACTCAAACAATTGCATATCATGAATACAAATCAAGAATTTCGCATGGGTTATAATAGTTTTCAAAGGGTAATTTTTTTAGAAAAGCGAGGCTACTAACCTCAAAGTGTTCATGCTTAGGAGTTACTAACGCCCTTTATGTATTTTTGTGAGGCTACTAGCACTCTAGAGGGACAATACTTTTGCCGATCCATGCCTCTTATCCTCTTCCCAAGGGTTACTAACTCCTTTTGTTTAAAGAGAAGAGCGACAACAATGGATTTTTTTTTTTTAATTTTTAAGGCAAAAGATATCTCTTCTCCTCTTGCATGAAAAACACTCTATTTTATGAAAAAGATTTTTTTTAACTACCCTTCTAATATAGATAGTCCCCCACACTTATTTTTGACATATTCATAAAATACTCTCATAAGTGTAGTTTCAATAAAAATTAAACATGAGTTCTAAAATTAGACAATCATAGAAATAATTCATGGTAAGCAATTATCACAAACTTCAATTATACCTAATCTAAGAAATAAGATATCATACTATAAATCAATTAGTGAATCAATCATTCTTAAGAATTCTAAGATATCATCAATCAAAAATCAAATCAATCGATCAATATGAGCATATAAAATCAAAATTTTGTCAAAATTTTCGAAAAGAATTATACCAATTTTATCAATTTTATGCATATAGACTCACTCCCCCACACTTAAAAGATACATTGTCCCCAATGTATTAACAAGCGTGGAAAATCAAAGCAAAAATAAATATGCATCTTTTAAATCCTAATTAACATATATAACCTATATCTATATGTATCGCATATCAAAGAAAAAATCAATCAAAGCATTGCAAGAAAAAGATAGAGTTAAAGAAATCTTCTCTATTCTCCAAGCATAAGCTCCAATTGGATCCAATGAGGATTTAGAATCGGCAAGGGGCATATCCTCCATTTAATTTTTCTTGCTTTGCAATTGTCCAAAACGTAAGCTCCTATTGCTCCTTTGATATGGAAAAATCCTAAAAAAGAAAAGAAAAATAAAACAAAGAAAAATATTATGGGTTAGTAAAAATAATATTGGGTTGCCTCCCAATAAGCGCCTTTCTTTAAGGTCTTTGGCTAGACTGCCTTAAAGAAGGTTATTCTTCAAGGGTGAAGGAATTTTGGGTGTAATCCTTCAACAGGTCCTCGATAACTCTACTCTCTTCAATGATTTTGATAGTTTCAAGTTGAGTTTTATCAAGACTTGAAAAGATCAAAGCATTAGGCGTTGGCATAGTTGTAACTCGGCATGGCGCGGCAATGGCTCGTGGTAGCTCGGTGAGGCGCGCGGATGGCATGGCATTGGCCGGGCATGGTGCGCTGACAAGGCCGGGCATGACGCAGTGATGTCTCGGTTGGAAGCTTGCATGGTCGGTTGCAAGGTGCTGGTGGCGCGGCTTGGTGCGGACAAGGCCGGACATGGCATGGGTGGCTGCGGCAGGAGCGGGCAAGGCCGAGCATGGCCGGGCAGGCGGCACAGATGGCGCGGCAGTGACCTAGCTGGGCCGGGCAGGCGGCACGGCAGAGGCTGGTGTCGTCCGGGAATGTGGCTCTGGTGTGGCCGGGCTAGGCGCGGCAAGGCTTGATGTCGCACAAGCTTGGGATGCCTTGGCCGGTGTTGGCCGGCCATGTGAAGTCGATGGCCGGGCTGCAGCCGGGGATACTGGCTTGTGTGGCACGAGCTTAACCGGGCTGAGTCCTTGAGCAGCTTCCTTCGATGTATTGGTTATCATCTGGGCAAAATTCTCCATTATCTCATATATGTCAGCAGTGCTGTGATCGAACAGGGGAATATAGATAAGAGTGTCGACAGACAATCGATCAGAAGCTCTTAATCCTTGGTAGAAAATTTGAACCAATCTTCTTTGATCATAACCATGATGAGGGTAAGTAGCACATAGCTTCTTAAACCTTTGCCAAAATTGGGGAAAATTCTCCAATTTTCGTTAAAGAATGTTTGCAACTTTAGCTCGATGTTCAAGGTCTATATCTTGCTTCTTAGTTGAATTGCTTGGTTGGTCGATCTTCAGGGGCGGTTGAACTTCTTTGTTGTTGACTTCTAGCTCCTTCTTGGTTTCTTTTGCTCGATCTTTCTTCTCATGGGAGGTTGAAGTTTTCGTCCTCCGAGATAATTCCTCAAGGGCATAGAATGCTTTCTCCGGGGTTCTTTCATGCAGTGGTTTAGTACTGAAAGAATCAACAAGAACTCGATCTTTAAGTCCCAATCCTCCATAGAAGAATTGGATTAAAATTCCTTCCTTGAAGCCATGATTAGGGCAATCGGCACACAGCTGCTTGAATCTCCTCCAAAATTGGTGGAAAGTCTCGTTGTAGCGTTGTCGAATGTCCATTATCCTTTGTCTTCCTTTGGAAATCCGATCAGGTTTTGTTGATGAAGAATCTTCAATGGCTCCTTTCTTAACAAATTTAGAACTTATAACATAAACAAAATTGTTAGATTTTAACGGCACTTGAGATGAAATTCTAGGTTGGATGACTTCACCATCAAATTCCATGGTCAATGAACCATTAAATACATCAATCTTGGTATGAAAAGTCTTTAGGAAAGGTCTTCCTAATAAAAGAGGACATTGATCTTTCGAATACTCCATATCCATGATGAATATGTCGATTGGAAAAATCAGATGTTCAACTTTAATTAAGATATTCTCTAAAACACCTTTGGGATAAACCAAAGATCCGTCAGCTAATTGCAGAACAACATCAGTATTCTTCAATGGACCAAGATTTAAAGCTTTGTAGAAAGAATAAGGCATCACGCTTAAAGAAGCACCAAGATCAAGCATCGCATTCTCTATAATACTTCTTCCAATAGAACAAGTAATAGAAAATGTACCTGGATATTTGCACTTAGGAGGTAAACTCTTTTGAATCACAGCAGATACATTAGCTCCAGTGCTTACTTTACCTTGTAATCTCTTCTTGTTGGTACAAAGTTGCTTGAGGAACTTTGCATAATTCGGTATTTGTTGAATGGCATCAAGAAGTGGGATGTTGACCTCAATTTTTCGAAATATCTCCAAAATATCTTGATCATCATCTTCTTTATTTGATTTCTTCAATCTTGATTGAAAAGGAATTAGGTTGGAATTGGTTTTAGGCTTGTTGGTATCGCACACACCTTTTCCTTTGGGTTGAATTACGGCATCTTCCTTGTTTGAATCTTCAATCGGCGCAGCTCCTTTGTTATTGGGTTCATCTTCAATCTTGATTTCGGCATGCTCTTGTAAATCTTCTTTGGTGTAGTTCGGCTCTTCTTCTTCTTGTTGATGTGCGGCAAGGTTTGGATAAGGGTCTTGTAACTCTTTTCCACTCCTTAGAGAAATTGCACTGACATTCTCTCTAGGAAGTACCTTTGGTTGTGATGGAATCCTTTGTTGACCTTGTGTCTTGAGATCACTCAAATCACTAGCTAATTGGCTTATTTGCTTTCTCATCATCTCCATAGCTTCCTTGATTTGTTGTAACTCGATGGCTTGTGAAGATTGAAAATTAGGTCTTTGAAAATTCGGCCTTCCTTGAAAATTACCTTGGTTCCCATATTGTTGACTCGGTTGTTCAGGACTCCAATAAGGTTCAGGCTTCCTTTGATAAGCTCCTTGTAATCCCACGGCATTGACTCCTTGCTTGTTGTCTTCCAAAGTCGCACAAACCCTTGGCACACTTGAAAAATTCACATGGAACAAATCAGTGAGCAAAGCGATTTGCTGATTCGTTTCTTGAAGTTGTTGCTCCAATGAGGTGGAATAGGTAGAAACTTCATTAATTCTTCTTGTAGGGCCTTCTCTTGAAAAGTCTTCTCGAGTTCCAAATTATTGAGTGTTTGCAGCCATGTTTTCCACTAAAGACCAAGCTTCGGCAGGAGTTTCGTCGATGAAGGCTCCTCCACTTGCAGAATCAATAGAAGATCTGTCAAACGGTAGTAATCCTTCGTAGAAGTACTGGATCAGCAACTATTCATTGATTTGGTGATTGGGGCAGCTCGCACAAAGTGTTTTGAAACGTTCCCAATATTCATGCATTGTTTCTCCATGGCGTTGCTTAATTCCGCAAATCTCCTTCCTTATACTTGATGCTTTATGTGCAGGAAAGTACTTTTCCAAGAACAGCTTCTTAAGGCTCGTCCAAGATGTGATTGAACCAGTGGGTAAAAGGTACAACCAATCTTTTGCTCGGTCCATAAGAGTGAACTGAAAGGTTCTTAACATGAATTGATCTTCAGGAATACCTTGAATACTTGTAGATGCGCAGGCAATCTGGAAATCAGTTAGATGTCGGTGAGGATCTTCTCCAGGCAAACCGTGAAATTTGGGTAAAATCTGAATAAATCCAGATTTTATCTCAAAGTTTTCAGTTGTATTTGGATATTGAATGGCTAAGCGTTTGGTGTTAACGTTTGGTGCAGCTAACTCTCTCAGAGTTTTGGGTTGTTCTTCTTCAGCCATGTCTTCTGACGATGTTGAAACAGCAGATCTAGGAGAACTTGCTTGAGAACTTGAATCGGATGTCTCCTCTTCTTGTAATCGGCGTTCTGTCTTCTTCTTCTGAATTAGTGTTCTTTTAGGCTCAGGATTGAATTCTAAACCTTCAATACCACTACTTCTTGTCTTTGGCATGCAACTTCCTAGAAAAATCAAACAAAACTAAAAAGAAAAATTAGCAGTAACAGTTCTTAAATAAAAAATAAAAAGCAAAAACAGAAAATAAAAATATATTTTTTTATTTTAAAAAGGAAAAACGGAAAAGAAAAACTTTAAAAAAAAAATCGGAAACCCTAATTTTAAAAACGGAAAAATAAATTAAATTTTTTTTATCGACGCTAAAACAATTTTTTTTTATCGACGCAAACTTTTTTTTTGTTTTAGAAACAACGGAAAATCAAAAACTAATTCTTGGAACTAATCTCTCTTCACTTTCTCTCAATTCAATTCCCTTCCCCGACAACGGTGCCAAAATTTATGATCGTGTCGTCTATGACCATAAAAATAATCCCCACAATTAACTAACTAAAATAGCTAGGGCAAGTAGGGGTCGAATCCCACAGAGAAGGTTTATGTGATGAACAATTAAAAGATAGAAAGATCTTTTCCAAAAATCAAACAGAAAACAGGGGATTGTAAATAACAATTATAAAGAAAATAATTAAACTAAAAATCAAAGCAAAGCAAATCTTAAATCTAAATCTAAATCAAATTAATAAAGCAAACAATAATTATAAAGCATACTTCTTCACCAGTGGTATCCTTGAATCAAATTAACTATGGATCCTTCATTTAAAAGGTGAATTTCGCATCTTATTCTTAACTGACAACTGATATAGGTTTCCCAACATGTATTTTAGATAAGAGGCCGATTAAAGCTGCAGTTATCCCTATTATTCCTTCAATGATCGATTACTTTCTTAGGGCTTAAAGATAACTTGAGAACAAAGCATTAAGAACAGTTAATTTTACACACATGCCTATAAATAGAACCATACGAAGAGAAATTTCTCGCCTTCCCGGTAGACAAATAACCATTAAGCAGCGATTAAACAAACTTAATTTGCTACATACAATCAAGCTTGAGTGATTAATTCTAAGCCTGATCTAGCCATAGATCTTCCTCTTACATCGTTAGTGGCCACATAAGTCAGATAAGATTCAAAATCATAAAATTATAACAGGGTTTGACTACTATCATCAAGAAC
>AWWV01011655.1:0-40362 GCA_001974805.1 Corchorus capsularis
CAAGAAAAAAATAAAAAAAAAAGAGAAAAAATGAGTCTTTCAAAATTAAATTAAAAGGTTTTCCAAAAAAATCAAATCAAAATTTAAAAATAAAAAAATTTTCATCAAGTTTTCAAGGTATTCAATTTAGGTCTTCTCAAATTGGGAAAGTTCCCATCAAGTTTTCAAAGTGTTCAATTTAAGTCTTTTCAAAACATTCAAATATCATTTTTCAAATGGAGTCTTTTTAACGGTAAGTTTTAAAGAAAATCATCATCATGAGGAGTCCAAAAAAGAGAACAAATAATAAACGGGGAAGTCCCCAACATTCCTATTTCAAAATCCAAAACCTATTTTTGCTTGTTTATTTGCTTAATTTCAAAGATTAATAAAAGAGTTTAATGGCATGAAAATACTTAAAGATAGAGACAACCAATAATAGAAACCCACAGTCAATTCTAGACTAGTCAGTGCCGTCTTCTTGACGGGCGTCGTGGGGGTGCTAATCCTTCCCCACGCGTACCCGACTCCCGAACCTTTAGACTCTGGTTAGAAGACCGTTTATTAGGTTTAGTGTTACCTTCGCCAAGCTTAGGTTAACATTAGCCTTAATAATCTGATAGGTGGCTAATCACACCTAGGTTAAAAAAGATTAATGGCGAATCCGTAGTTTTTAAGTCGTTCAGCGGTAGGGTTCGGCACCCCCCGGACCCGCACGTTGCGACACATACAAAAACAAAAAAGGAAAAAAAAAGTTATTTACATTTACATTTGCTTTACAAAATATTTCTCCTTGACCAAGAGGAATTCCCAAATTAATCTTCCTCCCTGACCCGTGTCTCTTGGTACCCCACGAGTTTGATTTTAAACCGCCACATGCTAGGCCTATGTACAAGTGCCAAGCCTTGCTAACTGTCATTGCTCTTGTTCTAGTAATGCCTCAAGCATGCAGCAACAATATCAGCCTGATCCTCATTGTTCAAAGATACGACCTATAAAGAAAAAGCCAGATTAAGAAACCAAATAAGATCAGTTCACTTTCACCATCGTATTTCCATACTTAGTAGGCACCTTTGATTTCAAGGTGAAGACCACCAATTCATTTCATTCCTTAGTCAATTGCAAACACCTCAAAGTTGAAGAAGCAATCACAACAGCCATGAACACGCAAGATAAAGGCAGGTGCAGTAAATAGATCACAAATTCAATGAAACACGGGGCATACAGCAAGGATCCAAAAGAGTTTAAATCAGCATAGTTTAGCAATTTTGAACTGAGCAAAATAGATGGGAACATGGACTTTTAATTCGGGACACCAATAAAGCATGACTCGAGCTCACAGAACTACTCAACAGCCACCAAATTAACAGAAACAAAGCATAAGCTCCAAAACAAAGCAAGCAAAAGTCAATTACAAGTGCAGGGAGAGAAATGAACAGAGCAAGCAAGCAATAAGGAAAAGCATTGAGAAGGATCATTTCAGCCACAAAGTCAAAAGATGCAGATATCGATTCTCTACTATTTCAAGCAGGGTGTTCATACAGTATAGCAGCATAGTGCAGCGAGCAGATTCGAGAACATGGAAGTTGTATGTATATTAATGATCAATTGCAAGAATTTTTCCAAGAACAAGCGGAGAGGTGGCCATGTGAAGATGAGTGCCAGATGACTAAGATACAATGCAAATGCAGCATGGACTATCAAGTGCAGAAGCATGTCACAAATCAAGCAAAGGGCAACAAGCAGAATCCCAGAGCAGAGTAAGCAATACAGAAAACCACAGAGCATCATAACATAATATTCAATGCCCAATTTCAGCAGTTACAAACCCAACAGTTTCAAAAGCCCTTGAGAATAAAGAAAAAAGCTTACTTTGGCTGTGGTACTATGAAGTTGGTTCATCCAAGTGCTGAAACCTTCTCATTGGCCGTTCAACACTGATGTGGCATTATGATTGGCAAATACTAACCTGCAAAGAAGGAAAATTTTGAAGTTAGTAGAAAATGACAAAAAACAGCAAGGAAAATTGCCAGCAGCTCAAATACCCCACACGTGCAGCAACATTTTCCACCTACACTAAGAGACAAATGAAGGGCATATTCAGTCTTACACACACTGATTTACACACTGTCAGCACATGATCCACAAGGGACAAATTGGTTAAAATGGGAATCAACAAACAATTAGGAAAAGGAGGAAAGCTGCTAGATAAATTGGGGATCTACTATTGATTTTGGGGACGGTTTTTGGGGGGCACAAAAAAATTTCAAGATCTAGAGGTTTCTATTCTTAAAAATTAGGGTTCTTAGTGGCGGAGGTCTAGGGTTTTAGTTTTTAGCAGACACACTGAGATTAATTAGCAAGCAAAAAAAAGGGAATGAAACAAGCAAAAATAAGTACCTTTTTAGTTTTCTTCGAGTCATGGGTTGATTGAGTCATCACTTGTTTCGGTTATTTTTCTCCTTCTAATAGAGCCGTGTGTCTACCATCGGCCTGGTTTCTTCATTTTCTTCTTGGTGTTGTTGTATTCGTTTCGTTTAGGAGTCCTTGTTAGTCTCGGTTTGTTGTTTCTCGCCATAGTTTTTGTTCGTCAGTATCGGGTAGCGCCGTTCTTGTCGAGCTGGTGAGAATTAAGACTTGGGTCTGGAGTTTCGAAGAGAAAGGAAGGATTTTTAAGTGGTTCACAGTCGGTCTTAGTTGATTACAGTAAGGGGGTGGCGCTGCAACTGATCTAGGGTTAGAAGAGAAGGGTGTCGGGTCTGAAAGTGAAGAGAGGCGCAAGGAGGAAGAAGAAGGGAAGAGAAAAGGAAACAAGAAGCAGAGGTTTCAAAACAACGGCGTTTTGGACAAAGTTCAGGGCTTTTTCGCTGGTTCAAGGGGTAACATTCAAAATTACTCCCATTCAATCCCTATGCTTTTGTTTGAGAAACTTGTTTTTCTTGTTTTGTGCGATTTAGTCCCCTACAATTTAGTTTAAAGTAAATTTAGCCTAAAAAAGGATTAAACTTTGGTAATTTAGTAGTAAAAATATGATCTTTAATTAAAAGGATTGAATCCTGGTAAAGTTTGAAGTAAAAATGTGATTTTTAGTTTAAAAAGATTAGATCTTGGGAGTTAAAAGCAAAATTTGGCCTTTAGTCTATGATTTGTGAGTAGGTTTAATTCAAGTTAAGTTCTTAGCTTTTCTTTTAATTAAGTAAATAATTTAGGTTATGAATATTTTTAGGAAAATGAAAAGTGTTAGTAAAGCATTTACATTCATGTTTATTTTTCATAAATTGTTGCAAATAACTGTGTTCATTTGAGATCATTTAAAGTGACGTGTCTGAGTTTGCTCGTTTTCTCCCGGAGGCTTGGAAATGTCCGAAGACCGTTTACCATTTATTGGGAGGCGATCAAAGACGTTCCTCGTATAATTAATGGGTAAATTAAAATCAAATTGGAATTTCATGCATCATTTGCATTCATGCATCTAGGGTTAGACTTAGTAATTTTAAGTTAATAGTTAAAGAAAATCAAAATAAAAAGGAAAAAATTGAAAATGAAAATACAATAAAACCATTTTCTTCAAAATTAAAAAAAGAGTTTGTGCTTGATAATTGTTCTCTTTTAGTTTTCCAAGATAAAAAATTAAAAAGGAAAAAATTGAATCTTTCAAAATTAAATAAAAAGGTTTTCAAAAATTAAAAAAAAATCAAAGTTCAAAATCGAAAAAATTCATTCAATCTTTCAAAATATTCAATTTAGGTTTTTTTCAAAGTGGGAAAGCTCCCATCAGGTTTTCAAAGCATTCAAACAACATTTTTCAAATAGAATCGTTTTAATGGTAAGTTTTAAAGAAAATCCTCTCATGAGGAACCCAAAAAGAGAACAAACAATAAACGGGAAAGTTCCCAACATTCCTATATTTCAAAATCAAAAATCCATTTTTGCTTGTTTATTTTTCAAAGATTAATAAAAGAGTTCAATGGCATGAAGATACTTAAGAATAGAGACAACCAATAATAGAAACCCACAATTAATTCTAGGCTAGTCAGTGCCGTCTTTTTGACGGGCGTCGTGGGGGTGCTAATCCTTCCCCACGCGTACCCGACTCCCGAACTTTTAAGACTCTGGTTAATAGACCATGTTAGGTTTAGTATTAGCTTTGCCAAGATTAGATTAATATTAGGCCTAATAATTTGATAGGTGGCTAATTACACCTATGTTAAAAAAGATTAGTGGCAACTCCCAATAGGATTTCAATAGTTTTTCCCCGTATAAGTCGTTCAGCGGTAGGGTTCGGTACCCCCAGACCCAGACGTGGCGACAGGAAGGTATCTTGAAGCACTTGGCAAAGGCGATGTGCTGGTCCAAACACCTTCAGGTACAAAAATTATTTCTGATGTGTTATATGTGGCTGCCATATCTCAGAATCTTGTTAGTGTTGGACAACTACTTGAGAAAGATTATGCTTTGCTATTTAAGGGTAGAAATTGTATAATCTATGATCCTGTTGGTAGCAAAATGTTGACTTTGTCTATGGTAGATAGAGGTTTCTACCTGGAATTGGAATCTGAGCATGTTTACACTAGTATTGAGGATAGTTCTCACTTGTGGCATAAGAGGCTAGGCCATGTGAATTGTCATTCTTTGAGTCATTTGCAGAAAAATGATATGGTTCGAAGTTTGCCTTCAATTGAGACAAACAAAAGACTTTGTGAGGTTTGTCAACTTGGCAAGCAAAGTAGGCTGCCATTTCCTTTTGGACAAGCCTGGAGAGCATCTGAAAAGCTTCAGCTTGTTCATTACGATGTGTGTGGTCCTCACAGAACACCTTCTTTGAATGGTAGCAAATACTTTGTTTTGTTCATTGATGATATGTCTCGAATGACTTGGGTTTATTTTTTGAAGCAAAAGGCAGAGGTTGCATCAGTGTTTTGGAAGTTTAAAGCTTTGGTTGAAAATCAAAGTGGCTGCAAAATTAAAGTTATCATAACTAATAATGGCACTGAGTACACTTCGGAGAAATTTGAGCAATTTTGCATTGATTCAGGCATTGAGCACCAATTGACTGTGACCTACTCACCACAACAAAATGATGTTAGTGAGAGGAAGAACAGGACCGTAATGGAGATGGTGAGGTGCCGAATGTTTGAGAAAAACATGCCAAAAAAGTTATTGGCTGAAGCAGTTAACACTGTAGTTTACTTGTTAAATAGGCTGGTCACCAAGGCTGTTAAGAGCAAGACTCCTTATGAAGCATGGTATGGGGTCAAGCCAGCTATTGATCACATTAAGATCTTTGGTTGCATCTGCTATGCTCACATTCCCAGTGTCAAGAGAGACAAGCTTGATAAAAAGAGTGAACTTGGAGTGCTAATTGGCTATAGCACTGTTTCTAAGGGTTATAGGATTTTTAATCCTATCACCAACAAGATCTTCATCAGTAGAGATGTAAAAGTTGATGAGTTTGCTGCGTGGAATTGGGAGAAGACTGAAGTTCAACCTCAAAGGTTGAATGAAATTGTGCTTGATCAGGTTGTTGATGAACCTGATGATGATGATATTGATGATGTACCTATAAGGGGCACAAGATTACTTGCTGATATCTATCAGTCCTGCAACATTGCCATTGTTGAACCTACCAACTATCTTGAAGCTGTTAAAGTGGCTGATTGGAAGGATGCAATGCAGGAGGAGCTGTCCATGATTGAGAAAAATGAAACTTGGCAATTGGTGGATAGGCCGAGCGATAAAAAGGTGATTGGAGTTAAATGGGTTTCTAGAACCAAGCTCAATTCATATGGTTCTATAAACAAGTTGAAGGCTAGATTGGTTGTTAAAGGCTATGCACAACAACATGGAGTTGACTATTCAGACACTTTCGCTCCTGTGGCAAGACATGATACAATAAGATTGTTGGTTGCTTTAGCTGCAAAACTTGGCTGGAAGATCTATCATCTAGACGTGAAATCAGCTTTCTTGAATGGTTTGCTTGAAGAAGATATTTATGTCGAGCAACCAGAAGGTTTTGAAATTGCAGCTAGAGAAGACAAAGTGTATAAGCTTCACAAGGCTTTATATGGGCTGAAACAGGCTCTAAGAGCCTAGTATAGCAGAATTTATGCCTACTTGCAGCAGCAAGGATTCAAGAGAAGCGAAAGTGAAGCTACCTTGGATGTGAAAAAGGTTGACAACAAGGTTCAACTTATTATATCTTTGTATGTTGATGATTTGCTTGTGATAGGTGGAGATGAAAACCATGTGGAGAATTTTAAAGTGTGTATGCAGGAGGAGTTTGAGATGTCAGACTTGGGTGAGATGAGATACTTTCTTGGCGTGGAAATCAATCAATTTGCAGCTGGTATATTCATTTCACAAAGAAAATATGCTTTGGAAATGCTAAGAAAATTTAGCATGCAAAAATGCAAATCAGTTTCTACTTTATTGGTTGTGAATGAGAAGTTAAGCAAAAAGGAAGCTGGTGAAACAGTTGATGCTTTCTCATTACAGAAGTCTAATTGGAAGTTTGTTGTATTTATGTGCCACCAGGCCTGATTTAATGTTTGCAGCTAGCCTACTTTCAAGATTTATGCAAACTCCTTGTCAAGTTCAACTTGGTGCAGCAAAACGAGTGCTAAGGTACATTAGAGGTATGGTCGATGATCAGACCGAAATTATGCATCTTTTTATGGTCATTTTCCTATGCTTTTTGGGTATTTTATGCTTGATTATGCCCTATATTTGGTATATTTGTGTTTATAGGTGCTAAAGTGAAGAAAAGTGCAAAATCACCAATTTTGTATCTTTTTGGAGCCTTTTTGGTTAATTATTTACACAAATATTTTCCAAGGACAATTTGGATGAATCAAAGGAGCAAAGTTGAGTTTCAAGGCAAGAAGACATGTCAAGTGGCGGACAAGCAATGGAGCACATGGGTCCTGAGATAAACCAGGTGGGCGCGAGGCTTGCGACATGGGCGCCCAGCCAGAGTCGAGGGTGCCGCCCAGCAGCCACATGGATGTTGCCGACCTGGGGCCTGAAGCAAACAACCTGGGCGCTCAGCGCAACCAGGTGGGCGCCCAGGGGGAGTCGAGACATGACTCCGCGCGCACTAAGCATGCCATAGCGTGTCACTTCCTCTTGAAGCTTCTCCATTAGTTTCCAGATTTGGCGACCTTTCTGTATTTTGGCCATAACTTTTGATCCAGAGCTCCGTTTGAGGCAAATGAGTAGCCGTTGGAAAGCTAACTCCAAGATCTACAGCTTTGTGTTTTGGTCAAAGCCCAGTTTTGCTGTTTCGTTGACTAAAATGCCCCTGAAGTCAGCCGACAGAAACTGTCTTGGGCTTGTTTTGCGGGATTGACCAATTTGAGCCCAAAATCCTATTTGGATTAGCTTGAAGACTTGGAGAGCAGCCCAGCACGTCCCTAGGGTTTGTTTAAACCATCTAGAACTCTAAAATCTACCCTAGGCAGCCCCTATATATACCCTCTTATCCTAGAACCCTAGCTACAACTTACAACATCTTTCTACAACTTTTCTCTCCTTATTTTCTAGGTTTTGCGGTTTGGAGAGGAGGCAGCCGCCTCCTCCTCTTTTCCTCTTGGGTTTGTAAGTTTTCAATCTCTCATGGATTGGAAACTCCAATCCATGAGAGGCTAAACCTTTATACTTCTTTTCCTTAGGAATTTTTGATCAATAAATTTATGGTGAGACTTTTGTTCTTAATAGTTTGATTTTTCTATTTGAATATGTTTCTTATTTCTATGCTTCATTTTATGTGTTCATGTTTTGATAGATTTGGTGGCCAACTTATCTTAATGAGTATGAATGCTATAGTTAGAATCATTAATTCAAAGTAACAATTGAGCTTAGGAGTCCTAGTTCAATGGGATATCAAACCTTATTAAAACCTATAGGCTGAACGGGAATAGGTGTAGGTGAGTTTGGTTTTAATTTAATTAAGCATGCAAACATATAATAGTCTTAATGCTTTATTCTGGAACTAGTTGATGGAATAAAAGTGTTGATCTCTGGATCGAACGGAGAGGGATTGACTAGTAGCATGTTAGGGAAAGTAGGAGTTCTCGCCCTAGACCATTTATTCAAATAGAGTTGTTTAAGATATTAAGAAGATTACTTTATTCTAATGAAAATTGATGTCTACGTCTTAGGCTATATATTGATTTGGGATGATTTATGATTCTTAATTGATTGCAATT
Organism: Corchorus capsularis; assembly: GCA_001974805.1. Lineage (NCBI taxonomy): Eukaryota > Viridiplantae > Streptophyta > Magnoliopsida > Malvales > Malvaceae > Corchorus > Corchorus capsularis. The sequence continues at coordinate 8,187 of AWWV01011655.1, forward strand.
TAAGTCAAATTCATGATTAGTGTCTGTGATCCATGATTTACTTGATCAAAATAATTACCTATGGGAGAAGAAGGATGCTTTTAATTAATTGTTCTTCTTAAATTGTTTTCTAGATCTCTAGTTTAGTTTTGTTTTATTTAATTGTTTTCTAATTTAGTTTACCTATTTTGAAAACCCATAAAAAATCCCTTTTCGTAAGATTTTCTTTAGTGTAATTTGGCTTTAATTTGTTTCCACATTCTCTGTGGATTCGACCCCTACTTGCCCTAGCTAATAGTTATAGGTTTGTGGGGATTTATTTTGTGGTTTGTTCAACGACCGATCACAATTTTGGCGCCGTTGCCGGGGAAGGAAGGAAGCAACAAAAGATTGGAGACAAATTACTACATAAGGATTTCTTACCCTTATCTTTTTCTTTTTCGTTATTTTATTTTTATTTTTTGGCGTCGTTGCCGGGGAAGGAAGGAATCAACAAAAGATTGAAGACAAATTACTACCTAAGGATTTCTTACCCTTATCTTTTTCTTTTTCGTTATTTTATTTTTATTTTTATTTTTCGTTTTAGTGCTAAATTTTTCTTTCTAGTATTTGTTTCTTGAGGTTAGATTTTCGAGACAATGGAGCAATCACTTACTTTAAGGGAATTGAATCTCAATTGTGAGATGAAGTCCCACTGTATTGATTATCCAGAGATGGATTTGTCTTACGAAATAAAGCCAGGAGTGATCCCTTTGTTACCAATTTTTCATGGAGAACCCCACGAGAATCCTCATCAGCATTTGCAACGTTTCATTATCAAATGTGCTATGATTGGTAAGATGCCTCAAGAGCAAGCAAAACTTCGAGTTTTTCCAATGACTTTGGAAGGAAAAGCGGAAGAATGGTTTTGGAGTCTGCCATCAAAGTCAATTACTTCTTGGAAGGAAATGGAGAGAGCATTCTTGAACCAGTACTTTCCAGAAGCAAAACGCGCCGATGTCAGAAGAAGAATCAATTCTTGTCGACAATTACCTAATGAGAAGTGGTTCCAATATTGGAAAAGGTACAACAAGATTTGTGAAAGTTGTCCCTACCACAACATAAGCGAGGAACTCTTGATACAACAATTCTATGATGGATTGTTTTATGAAGATCGAGTCTACATTGATGCAACTAGTGGAGGTAGCTTGACATTCAAAACACCCAAGGAAGCAAGGAAGCTGCTAAACATCATGGCTGAGAACATTCATCAATATAGCACATCAGAAGAGATTCTCAAGTCTAATGAGTCAGAGTTCGAATCATCAATGCGCAAAGAGATGAAAGAAATGAAAGAGTTGGTGCATTCCCTCGCAACAAATAATCAGTTGCTTAGCAAGCAAGTTGCTGACCAACAAGACACTATTGCCAATTTGTTGCGCTATATGATTGCAAATCAAGGAGTGAATCATCACCAACAATCAATCTTGCAAACACCTTTGAACGTGGCTCAAGGACAAGAGAACAACATGGAACTTGACAATGGATTGAACAATGCGCGAAGATATGGGATCAATTCGATGGGAATGGAAGACAATCAACCAAGGATTACAAAAGAGATGAAGGCACAAGAGGGCCCCATTTCCTTTCTCTACACCACAAGTTAAGCCAGTTCTTCCTATCCCTGAAATGAGACCATTAGCAACTGTCATACCCCATGTGCAAATGCTAAGTGATGAGGAGAGTTCTGTGAAGAGCAAGGAGAAAGAGAAGTTTGATTTTGGGATAAATTTAGTTTCATCTCCAACAAATTCTCAAGATCCACCAAGGAAGAAAAGGGAACCAAAGAATAAAACAATGCCGCCCAATGATTGTCCAGCACCGTTTCCTCAATTACTTGAGCCACAAAAGACATGTAGTGAAGAGAGCCAACTCGATTCACTTCATAAGTGGAAGGTAAACTTTCCTTTAGTTGCTACAATCAAACAAGTTCCCAAGGAAGAACGGAAGATGGTACATGGATTGACTACACAAAGGGATCATAAGGCAGAAATTGAAGCTACATTTTCATGGGAGGAACCAACCTATTCTGAACCAAGCACGATGGAAGGTGAATTTCATGAAGTTGTTGCCCCAATCATGAAGGAAATTGAAGAGGTGTTAAGCAAAACAATGGATGATTTGGAATCACAAGAGCTTAATGAACAAAACCCCATTCAATTTTCCTCCAATGATGAAGATGATACCCTATGCATGGTCTGCATCCCTACAACACCAAGGGAGACTATGATCGAGCTAAAATTATGCATGTTTTTATAGCTATTTTTATATACTTTTTGCTACTTTTATATGTGTTTTTACCCTATTTTGTAAGTATTTGTGTTTTTAGGTCTTGAAGACAAGAAAAGTGAAAACTTACTGTTTTTCACTCTTTTTGGAGCTATTTTAGTGACTTTTTACTCAACTATGGACTTAGCCATTTGGAATGAAGATTTGAAGATGCGAAGTTCGTGTTTTGAAGATATTTTGAAGATTTGAAGATAATTGAAGAATTAATTCAAGAAGTAAAAATTGAAGATTTGGAGCTTGTTTGCAAAGGATTGAAGCCAAGTCCAGAAGAAGCCCTGAAGTTGAGGATTTTTGGATAATTTATATGGGAATATACTCAGCCCATATAAACCTATAATTGGAGTTAAAATCCCAATTTATAGGCCTAATATCCAAAAGAATATCCAAATCTCGCAATAATCCCGCAGATTTGCGATATAAGCCCGGTTTCAGCGCAGTCTTCGTAGAAAGGCCATAACTTTCTGCTCAGATGTCCGTTTTAAACCCATGAGTAGCCGTTGGAAAGCTAACTCCGAGCTCTACAACTTTCTTTTGAAGTGCAAAGCCAGATCTGCCATCTTCAAGCCCGAATATCAAGTCGAAGTTTCTGCAAAAATCCAGAAAATTCCAGAATCCTATTTTGACTTGGATTCTACTCTAGGAAGACATCTAATCCAACTTGGAGTCCAAGTTAGATCTAAACCGTCCTACCCTATTCCTCCACTATAAATAGCCACCTCCTGTATCACAAATCACACAATTCTTCACATAACAAATCTCTCATATAGTTTTATTCTCTTTCTACCTTTCTTTAGTTTTAGGTTTTCTCTAGTTTTAGAAGGGGGAAGTCGACACCCTCTCTAGCCATAGAGGGGTGCGACGTCCCTAGGTTTTCAAGGGGGAGAAATCGTTCCTCCCTAGTCATGTAAGTATTCTTATGCCTCTCATGGATTTTCCTAAGTCCATGAGTAGCTAAATCCTTAATACTTCTAATCCTTTGGTGAATTCAATCAATTGATTATGGTGAGATTTCTATACTTATAATTTTGTGTTAAGTTCTTGATGATAGTAGTCAAAACCCTGTTTTATTTTATGATTCTGAATCTTATTTGAGTTATGTGGCCACTAACGATGTAAGAGGAAGATCTATGGCTAAATCAAGCTTACAATTAATCACTCAAGTTTGATTGTGTGTAGCGAATCAGGTTTGTTTGATCGCAGCCTGATGGGTGTTTGTCTATCGGAGGCAGAGAAATTGTTCTTCGTATGGTTCTACTTTGTAGGCATGTGTGTAAAATTAATTGTTCTTAATTCTTTGTTCTTAAGTGATCTTTAAGCCCAGAGAAAGTAATCGATTGCTGAAGGAATAAAAGGGATATCTGCAGCTTTGATCAGCCTCTTATCTAATATACATGTTGGGAAACATATACCAGTTGTCAGTCAAGAATAGGATGCTTAATTCACCTTTTAAGTCGATGATCCATAGTTAATTTGATTGAATCATACCATCGGAGAAGAAGTATGCTTTATAATTATTGTTTGCGTTATATTCTGCTTTAGATTTAGATTTAGATTTAGATTTAATTTTCTTTGCTTTATTTTTAGTTTAATTGTTTTCTTTATAATTAATTTCTCTAATCCCCTGTTTTCTAATTGATTTTTGGAAAATATTTTTTTCTTTATTTTCTTCTTTCATCATATAACCCTTCTCTGTGGGATTCGACCCCCTACTTGCCCTAGCTAGTCTAGTTAGTTTATGTGGGGATTATTTTTATGGTCATTGACGACATGATCAGACTCCTAAAAATTGTGCAAGAAGAAAATGAAGCACCAAAAGAAGACATCGAGATTGATATTCCTCCACCTTCTCCACCAAAGATTGCCAAGCACGAAGAGCCATCAAATGATGAGAATTCAAGAAGCTATGGAGAAGAGGAATGGATATCTATGGATCAATTCCTTTTGAAGGATGAGGAGATCAACCAAGTAGAGGACACTCCACAAAGGCAAGTACGAAGCAATGCCAATCATGGATGCCATAAGTTCTCATCGCATCAACCTCTAACGGCAACACAAATGGCATTGTCATTCATAGCCATTCATGGGGTTGCTCTCAACAAAATTGGTGAATTCTTTCCTTATCTCCTATTTTGTGCTTCCCATTTTTGTGCTCATATTCTTCTTACCTCGTCATATCTACTTTTTGCTTTGAAGTGGTATGATCCACCTTAACAAAGGGAGATGGAGGAAAGTCTAGCAAAAGACAATAAACAAAGGCATTACTTGGGAGGCAACCCAAGAAACTAACATCTATCTTTCTTTTTAATTTTCTTTTTATTAGTTATAGGTCATTTTGCATTTTCAAATTGAGGAGCATTACAAGCAAATGGAGACAAGTGGAGGAAGTAAACGTGAAGATAGCAAATAGAGCTTACGCTTCGCACAAATAGAGAAGCTTTTTTAACTCCCATTTTGTTTGCTCCTTGAATTGAATTGTTTTTCATGCATATCAATTTGTGTACATTATTCCATGCATCTCATACATATAGAATCTTAAGTGATAAGAGCCTAAGGTTATTCTTTGATGGTTGTGAATTTTTGGTAAAAGACAAGTGGCCAAAGAAGACCAAGAAGAGGCCGATGATTCTTATCCTTAGGATGCTATGTGTTGTATTTTCTTTCATCATGACAATGCATGCATCTTTATTTGTGCTTTTATTTGTCTTATGTTTATTTTGGATCTTATGTGAGACTTATGTGTTTGAATGCTATGATTGATGATATGTTTAGATTAATTTGCTAAGATTGGATGCATACTTTCTAGGTGAATTTAATCTTGCATGCGCTCAATTAATTTAGATTGCCCCACTTATTGTGTTTTGTTGCTAGTAGTAAGTTTGCTTGATTTATTAGATTGGGTTGACACTTTCTAAATCGAGTCTTACTTGTGCACTTCATTTTTCCAAAAGTTTCCTAAACAACATGTTTTGAAATTTTTTTCAAAATGCTAGCACAACACACATTGAGGATAATGTGTCTTTTAAGTGTGGGGGGAGGAAGTAGTCTATTTGAAAGATCCTATTTTTCTTTTCTATCTTATTGACTAGAGATAAATTTTTCAAAATTTTTGAAGAAAATTGAAATTGATTTTGTAGTTCTAATAAGTTTTGATTTAATTTCCATAAGTATACTCTTGTGTAATACTAATTTGGTTTAAATACATTGAAAATACTTTTTCAAATTTTCTTATGTGCAATTTCATTCTTTGATTAAGAAGTGTAATTAATAAGGTTTTTCATACCCAAAAATGTTTTGGCAAGTGTATTACTTCTAGAACTTGTGTTGAATCTTGTGTACATTTATAAAAGTATGTCATGGATATGTCAGAGATAAAGTGTGGGGGTATGAAGGGTAGCCAAAATCTTTTAAAAAATAAGTGTTTTCATGTAAAGAGGAGAAGAGGTATTTCTGCTTTTAAAAATATAATGAAAAAAAAAACTTTTCCATTCTTGTCACTCTTTTCTTTAACAAAAGGAGTTAGTAACCCTTGGAAAGAGGATAAGAGGCATGGAATGCGGAAATATTGTCCCTCTTTGAAAAAAATGAGTGTTAGTAACCTCAAAAGAAAAAGGGCATTAGTAACCCCTAAATCATGAATACTTCTAAGGTTAGTAACCTTACTTTCTTAAAAATAAGCCATCCTTTTTAAACCCATTCTAAATCTTTGATGAATATCCATGATATTGCTTTTTCTTTGGAAATGGGTGTAAATACAAGCTTATGGAAGTTTTCCTTGTCAAATTCATCCAAGGTATGTTGATCTTAGAACTTACATTATTAATTGGAGTGATTTTGTGCATAGTTGATTTGAATCTTATGGTCTTTGTATTTTTACTAACTTATATTGCATTTGATTAGAAAATGTGGATTAAATTCTTAATTTGTTAGAAGTACTCTATTTTCTAAAGTTTGATGTTTCTAGTCAATGTTTACATAATGTTTGTGGGTATCGTTCTAGTTAAGTAAACCCTCAGGAGACTATAACTCCTCCAATGTAGACATACATTGGTTTAAAGGCTTGCGTCACATGCTAAGTGCCGCCGTACACCTACGAAAGTGGAATCAATATGTTGTTTAGTTTAGTCACTAACCTTTTTTGTTTTCTTAGGATTAACATTAGTTGGCCAGGGACTAGCAAAACTTAAGTGTGGGGGAAATATGATCGGACCAAAATTATGCATCTTTTTATGGTCATTTTCCTATGCTTTTTGGGTATTTTATGCTTGATTATGCCTTATATTTGGTATATTTGTGTTTATAGGTGCTAAAGTGAAGAAAAGTGCAAAATCACCAATTTTGTACCTTTTTGGTTGATTATTTACACAAATATTTTCCAAGGACAATTTGGATGAAGCAAAGCAGCAAAGTTGAGTTTCAAGGCAAGAAGACATGTCAAGTGGCGGACAAGCAATGGAGCACATGGGTCCTGAGACAAACCAAGTGGGGCGCCAGGCTTGCGACATGGGCGCCCAGCCAGAGTCGGGGGTGCCGCCCAGCAGCCACATGGATGCTGCCGACCTGGGGCCTGAAGCAAACGACCTGGGCGCTCAGCGCAACCAGGTGGGCGCCCAGGGGGAGTCGAGACATGACTCCGCGTGCACTAAGCATGCCATCGCGTGTCACTTCCTCTTGAAGCTTCTCCATTAGTTTCCAGATTTGACGACCTTTCTATATTTTGGCCATAAATTTTGATTCAGAGCTCCGTTTGAGGCAAATGAGTAGCCGTTGGAAAGTTAACTCCAAGATCTACAACTTTCGTGTTTGGTCGAAACCCAGTTTTGCCGTTTTCGTTGACGAAAATGCCCCTGAAGTCAGCGGACAGAAACTGTCTTGGGCCTGTTTTGCGGGATTGAGCAATTTGAGCCTAAAATCCTATTTGGATTAGCTTGAAGACTTGGAGAGCAGCCCAGCACGTCCCTAGGGTTTGTTTAAGCCATCTAGAACTCTAAAATCTACCCTAGGCAGCCCCTATATATACCCTCTTATCCTAGAACCCTAACTACAACTTATAACATCTTTCTACAACTTTTCTCTCCTTATTTTCTAGGTTTTGCGGTTTGGAGAGGAGGCAGCTGCCTCCTCCTCTTTTCCTCTTGGGTTTGTAAGTTTTCAATCTCTCATGGATTGGAAACTCCAATCCATGAGAGGCTAAACCTTTATACTTCTTTTCCTTAGGAATTTTTGATCAATAAATTTATGGTGAGACTTTTGTTCTTAATAGTTTGATTTTTCTGTTTGAATATGTTTCTTATCTCTATGCTTCATCTTATGTGTTCATGTTTTGATAGATTTGGTGGCCAACTTATCTTAATGAGTATGAATGCTATAGTTAGAATCATTAATTCAAAGTAACAATTGAGCTTAGGAGTCCTAGTTCAATGGGATATCAAACCTTATTGAAACCTATAGGCCGAACGGGAATAGGTGTAGGTGAGTTTGGTTTTAATTTAATTAAGCATGCAAGCATATAATAATCTTAATTAATGCTTTATTCTGGAACTAGTTGATGGAATAAAAGTGTTGATCTCTGGACCGAACGGAGAGGGATTGGCTAGTAGCATGTTAGGGAAAGTAGGAGTCCTCGCCCTAGACCATTTATTCAAATAGAGTTGTTTAAGATATTAAGAAGATTACTTTATTCTAATGAAAATTGATGTCTACGTCTTAGGCTATATATTGATTTGGGATGATTTATGATTCTTAATTGATTGCAATTTAAGTCAAATTCATGATTAGTGTCTATGATCCATGATTTACTTGATCAAAATAATTACCTATGGGAGAAGAAGTATGCTTTTAATTAATTGTTCTTGTTAAATTGTTTTCTAGATCTCTAGTTTAGTTTTATTTAATTGTTTTCTAATTTAGTTTACCTATTTTGAAAACCCATAAAAATCCCCTTTGGTAAGATTTTCTTTAGTGTAATTTGGCTTTAATTTGTTTCCACCTCTTCTGTGGATTCAAGCCTTAGTTGCCCTAGCTAATAGTTATAGGTTTGTGGGGATTTATTTCGTGGTTTGTTCAACGACCGATCAGTCGACTATGGCTTGTGTTACTTGAAGAGTGAAAGTGATAAACTTGTTGGATTCTCTGATAGTGACTGGGCTGGTAGTGTTGATGATGTGAAGAGTACCTTTGGTTACGTTTTTTCTTTTGACAGTGGTGTATTCTCTTGGAATTCAAAGAAGCAAGAGGTAGTTGCTCAGTCTTCAGCTGAAGCTGAATATATCTCTGCTGCAGCAGCAACAAATCAAGCCATTTGGTTTAGAAAAATCCTTTCGGGCTTGGAGCAACCACAACTTGAAGCCACTGTTATTTGGGTTGACAACAAGTCAGCCATTGCCATAAAAAAAAATCCTGTTCAGCATGGCAGAACCAAGCACATAAATGTGAAGTATCATGCTATTCGAGAAGCAGAGAAGAATGGCCATGTTAATGTTGTTCATTGCAGCTCCGAGGAGCAACTTGCAGACATACTAACTAAGGCTTTGTCAAGAAACAAGTTTGAGATGTTAAGGGACAAGCTTGGAGTTTGCTGCCACTCAACCAAGGAGGAGTGTTGAAAGACATGGTTGTTTAGCAGCAAAACAAAAATCCAATATGCTGATGGTATTATGACATCATAATTATATCAGCTAAGTAGAAATAAATTGCAGCAACTAAGTTTTCCTGTTTTATAGGTCACCCACCATTTAGGTGCAATTTGGAAACAACCTAAAATTGGTTTTGAAGACAACCTGCATCCACTTTAATGCAGACGGTGGCCTAAATGTTTTTGCGAGTTGTATGTCTAGAGTGTTCTGTTATTTTTTTTGGTTAAACTAGAGTGTTCTGTTATAAATGCAGAGCAAAATATCTCAAACTCTCAAGTAATATATATTGTACGCTTTTGCTGTTGAAACATATAGAAAATCTTTGGAGCCTTTGCTTACTCTCATTGTTTTCTCGCCTCTGTTTTTTTTGTTTTGTTTTCTAATTATCAGATTTGAGTTTCATCCTTTTTCTGCAAATTTATCTTTGTTTTAACCTTATTCAGCCATTAAATCCTACAGTAACACTACAATTGGATATGCCTATTTCTTTGCCAGTTCCGCTTAATGTTTCTTTCCCATGTCTGAAAACTATAGAGTTCCACGGCATTAGATTGATTCCCATTGAGAGACTCTTCTCAAGCTGCCCTGTGCTTGAAGACTTCTATTTGTGAGGAACTCAATATCTCTCATACTATACTTTACACCGGCCTAAATGGGGAACTCAATATCTCTCATCCTACACTTAAGAGATTGACTATAGATTACAAAAAGAAAGGAATGAAGGGTGGTCCGGGTGGAGGCCTATGGTTTAAATATCGGCTTGTGCTTAATGTTCCAAGTCTTGTCTACTTCAAATACGCAGACTACATAGCTGATGAATATTCAATAGCAGATATGCATTCCCTTGTTAAAGCTGATATTACTATTTTTCCTTGACTGTCCTGATCTTGAAGATTATCATCAAGTTGCCTTATTTCAGCTTCTTCAAGCAATGGACCATGTCAAGTTACTTTATTTACATATCAATTACCAAATGGTTAGTCACTTATTACATTTCTTAATCTCTCCTTATTTATATGCTATTTTCTTTTGACCATTTTTGACTGTGAAATTTCAGGTTCAGCTTCTTCTTTTACACTATAAGCCATTTATTGCATTTCGCAACATGGATCAGCTGGAAATCTTCTTTGAGTACAAGGACAAGCAAGCAATGGAGCTTTATGAGTTACTCGAATTCTCACCTAATCTACAAACGCTTGTCTTGTCTACTGCGGTATGAAATGAGAGCTACACTAAAACATTAATTATAGTAGTTCATAAGTAAACTTGGAAATGTTTTAAAACTTTCTAACATTAATTTTTCTTTGGTCCTAGAATCCATATCTATTGAAGTCTCCACCTGAAAAAGTGCCTTCTTGCCTGTTATCTCACCTCAAGGAGATCGAAACTGTTGAAATGGTAGCATACTTCCTGTTGAATGCAAGAGTTTTAGAGAAGCTGAGAGTACATACGTGTCTGGCGATAGAAGAACGACCGAGCTTCAAATACAAAATATTGACTATTGAGGTTACCAAGGAGTTCAAAGAAATGTAATGTTGTGATTTTGTGATATCTTTTTCTATCTTTCCTCTTGAACTCTCCTTTAATTATCTCTATTGTTGGTAATTTGTAGTAACTTCTAAGTCTGTTTTTGAAGAAGGTAATAAGTGTTTGTTCAGGACATGTTATGATAATAAGTCATGCATTTTGTTGCATTTTACAACATGTTTCAGTGGGAAATCTTTTATAAATATAGAGGATGTGATTAGTAGTTTTTGTAGGGACTGGAGCTAGTGTAATTACCTGAACCAGATAAAGGCAAAAAAATTTGATCTTTACTGATAGGCTGACAGAGGAATAGCAGTAGTTTGCTCACCAACAACAGCAGGCATAAGATGTTTGAATCCTATCTAATTTCCATGAATTAGTCAAGAAAGTAGTTTTGAACAGTGAGAGACTGAAGTCTATGTGGTATAGCTGCATTTATAATATCTGCTATAGAGTTATGTGATTTCCATTTATCATACCATAAGTTAATACCAGAATCTTATATTGTTTTTTTTTTATTTTTTACATACATTGGTTCTGCTAATTTCTTCACTATGTATGCCGACTTTAAATATATTCTAAATCTTATCAAGCAATGTCAATAATATAGTTGCATACATGTTTGTTTTTGGATTCCAATTATAATTACATTGATTAGGTAATCAATGGAAAAGTATCTAGTGTAAAGTTGTTCATTCACATGAGGCTTAAACTATGAACCAATGCAATTGGTCCCTAAATCTTTGGGGAATGACCTAGTTTCAGATAAGCCCAAACCAAAGGCAGAGCAATACCAAAGAAAGCTGCAGCAAAACAGTTCCCTTTCCAAAGAAGCAAAAAATCAGTTTGGTACTTCAGAGAAATTTATTCACATCTATTATTAGGTGTAAAAGTTGAAAAAGAAAATACTCAAAGATGCAAAAAAAATAAGTTTGGCATTTGCTTCACAGAAATTTATTCAGATCTAGTAGATTAACATCATCCTCAAATGATCCTCAGACCAGATTGAGTTTAAAATAAGAAAGGCACAGACAATTTCCTGATAAGAGTGATTCTAAATGCAAGGCCAGACTGAAACTAGTCTAGCAATACAGTTTCTTCACAGGTAATATCAATCAAACTGAAACCATTGACAAAGCAGAAGAAAAAATTAGGTCTTCAAGATTCAGAACCAGCCTTAACAATGAAATTCTGGCGGCTGATGGGATTCATGACCACCGGTGGACCAGCAGTGCGGGGCCATGCCTGAAATTTCTTGTCAGTTTCTGCCCACCATTCCTTGTTTGAAACAGTCGAAGGTGTAGTCCCTGAGATGGAGAAGAGACGCTAAATTAAACCTTGGCAATAACCCAAAACAAAAATATCTTCAAGACATACAACTATAACCCTACCTCCAAAAATCTTCTTGTCAGAAACAACCTGATCACACACATAAGCAACGGCAAATGATCCAACTACAGCAGAAATTATGTACTTTGCTGCCATTTTCAAACTGGGAAGTGAAGCAAGAAACCATGGTCAAGACCAATAAAATTATCAAAAAAAAAAGGAAAAAAATTGCAAGTAACAATAACGAACATCAGAAAACCAGTGGAAAGAACAATTATATGGGCACGCAACTAGCACACAACCACATACCAGTATATGTTGTATGTAATAGAAAAGACTAAAAATGATCACTACTGAGGCAGATATTCTTAGCCAAATGTATTCCCAACAGAGGTGCAAAACAAAAATCCTAAGAATTGCTAATGAGCTGACATGTACAGGCACAATATGGCATACTGTAAAGGCATCAAGGGGTATAGTTCAGTCCTCTTGCAGGGCAAACAAACTAATAATTCAAGACTCATGAATTGTGCAAACCAACATGTCAGTAAAATATGCATCAATCTATGGCAATTTCAAGCAGTGCTCAGGATTCCAAAAATTTTGTATGATCCACCACTGCAGATTGTCTTACAATTACCTTTCTAATTCCCAAAATGTAGGTAAGAACTAAGAACCTTACCTATGAATGGCTAAAATAACATATTACAACATTATTTGATCAACAAACATAACCATTAAGCTAAAAAATCCCCCCCCCCCCCAAAAAAAAAAAAAGTCTCTCTTAAACAACTAAACACAACGTTCTATGTTGCAAATTCCGCATAAGATATCCAACTGCTATTTGCACAACCCTTGAAGCCCAAGATATTAAGCCTAGAGCTCCATGATGTTATATAGTAATAACCCTCCAAACCAATCCGTTCCAGTTAGCTTCAGCAACTTTTTCCGCAAAAGGATAGTTGAGTTACCATGTGAACGCACACATTGACAGCAGTCTTTAAAAATGTTCAGTTATAAAGCCTTTACCACAAGCTTCATTTGCTCCATCAACGAAATAAATGTACAATTTTTTTTAAAGTTGCAGGGTTTATTTTATTTTCCGTTTTATTGCGTATGAATTGTCATTTTCTAGAAATTACAAATTCTTAACATAGTCTAATTTCAAGACAAGTCCACTCTGCATGTATCCCCATTGAGTTAGAGAATTATTTTTAATAAATTCCAAAATTACTGCTCCAACAACATTAAATTACCTCAATTTCCTCATGAACTAACCTAGAAAACTGGCCAGAAAACCCTAGCTACCAAGAGTATCCAACATCGCCCTATTTGCGCTTCCCTTACTAAAACGGAATCGCAAAAGAAGAAAACCCATCTTCCACGATAAAACTTTGAATATAACAACAATCAAATTCAACCCATAAATCTAATTTCCTTCTGATCTTACACAATCCAATCTAAATAAATTCGACGTATTCCAGATAATCAAAAGCAAAAACCTTCATTCCAAATCAATAATTAAAAGGCAAAAGAGCAACCATTTTGTCTTTCTTCTTCTAACGAATTAGAAATGAAGAAATATAACCATATACTACATGAGCATCATGAAAAATTTACAAAATATAACCAATAAATCTAGAAAAAGTTAGAAAAAAAAAGGTTTTGAAACCCATTTGAAGATCGGGTCAAACCTACCTGGCTTGCTCGGTCCCAGGTCAAGGAGAAGCAGATAGCTCGAGAAAGAAGAAATGAGATTAAGCTGCCCTGGAAGATGAAAAAGATCGTGTCTGTGAACAAATTGGTTTTTGTGAAGGAAATTGTTTATATAGCCCTTCCGATCCAACGGCCAAATTCGTTTCTTTCAATCTACGGTTATGATTATTTTGGTGGGTTGATTGCCACACGTGACTGAAAAAAGGAAAATGGAAAAAAGTTCAATTAATTTTTGCTTAAATTCTCTTTTACCCCTTAAACTTGTAGGTTTAAGTGTTTTGCCTCCTTTTGTGAAGTGTGAACTTTCATCTCTCAATTTTTATTTTGGAGCTCTGTTACCTATCCTTAACGGGTGATTGATGGACTCGTGACGATACTAACCTAGACTTGCCATGTTAAATAGACTCACAAATAGATATGACAATGATAACAATTTGCTTTAAATCTTTTAAATTATTGTCATTTTATCGCTTAACTTTTCTATTTTGAACATTTTGCATTTCGATTTTTTACTTTGAAGCACAATTACTCTCGTGATTTTATTTCTTTTATGGATATTTTAGTGAATTGGGATTGTTTCCCATCGACCGACCTATTTTCTATGGCCTAATATTATAAAATGTTGAAAATATTTTCTAGAGGTGAATATGATTTGAGTTTTTATAGTAATTTTCTTTCTAGTTTACTTAAATATTTGAAGAAAATAATGTGTAAATAAAGGAAATTTTAGTGGAAGAAGAGTACATGTTAAAATCATATAAGCACAAGGTATCTACCAAAATTTAAACCTTAATAAGCATTTTTGCTTTGTCCAAAAACATAAGGTATAATATGTACTCCCTCAGTCTCTAATTAGATGTCCACTCTTGGTCAATTAACACTAAACTTAGACCATTGTTTATAAAAAAATATGTAAAATTTAATTTTAAAAAAATATGTGCTAAAAAGTTTATAATTCAAAGTTTATAAATGTTATTTTTAAAAATTATTTTGCTTTATATATTTTTTATAAACAATGGTCAAAGTTTAGCTTTGTTGACCAAGAATGGACATCTAATTGGGGACGGAGGGAGTAATGACCAAATGATCACCAGTATCATTTAGCTACGTTGATTTAATACTTGATTTGATTTTAGATCTTTTAAATGGAATAATTAAGTTAGGTCTAACCCTTCATGAAATAATCGATTTAAGACTAGACCTCTACGAAATTTAACAAATTGAGTCTATTTTGTATGAAAAATGGGCATATATTGTTTAATATAAGTGAATTAATATATATAAATGGTTATTATTTGATACACCGTTAATGTAGTTTTTGGACTGCACAAGCACAATGATAGAGATAAGGGGGCGGGGTGGGGGGCCGCCCCCCAAACTTTGAGAATTCTCCATACTACTGCATATATGTATTTGTAGAGAAATAGGATTATTTATGGTTTAGCCCCCCTATAAATTCAAAATAACAAATTTTATAGGGTCTTTTAAAAATCAATTTATTTTACTTTTATATTAGGTAGGTTTTGAGAAAAATAATTACACTTACATGGTTGCTAATTACCACTTACCATGTCTACTAATAACAAATTTTAATTTCATTAAAAATCTTCATTCCTAATTCAACTATACATGTAATATTAGTTAATCCTTCCTAATTATATTGATTGACTATTAAGTAATCTAAAAACACATATTTAAAGAGATGTGCCCCTTAATCCACAAAGGAAAAAAAAGAACTTTTAAAAAATTTATTGCAATCTTCTTGTTTCATAAATCATGATTACTTTCAATTTTCACATAAATTCAAATTTAGGATCCTAATTTTAAAGTACTCTATAATCCAATACTTTAATTTTTTGTTCTTCACCCCCTCCCCCCCCCCCACATGTTGTAATTCCTGGTTTCGTCATTGCACAAGCGGGTCAAAGGTTGACAAAGTGCCTTATTTCAAAATTAATTAGATTTCTAATATTTCAATTTAGTTCCTAAGGGGACACATATCACCCTTTTAGACCCGCACGCTCAGTTTGCTAAACTCCACTGACAGTATATTGAACAATTTTCCTAATATAAATATTTTACTATAATAATATTCTAATACAATCATCCAATTGAAAATTCATTCAAATTATAAATCAATTTGTTAAATTCCGCAAAGGTTCAGTCTCGATTTGTTTCAATTAAAAAGTTTAGAGTCAAATCAAGCATTTCATGAAAGATTTAATTTGTTTCAATTAAATTATTATTAGGTTTAGACTCAATATTTCACAAAAGGTTAAAACCTAAATTAAGTTTATTATAAGGCGCATATACGTAATTTGCATTAATTTTTCTTTAATTGAGCAAAGTTGAGTCTAAGAAAAACTATTTTAACTTTCGTCCACTGCAATATACAAAAAAAATATTGAAGGCTAGAAAAAATATTTTCTCCATACAAAATAAAAACAAACAGTAAATAAATAATACACATCATTCTTAAAATTTAGGGCAAGGGATTCATCCAACATAATCTTTTTACTACGAGAACGAGAATGAGAATAATTACTTCCCTAGTTTCTTTACCAAAAAAAATCTACTTCCCTAGTTTCAATTTTTTTTCCCCAAAAAAAAAAAAAGAAAACTAAATTTACCTTTCACCCCTTAAGAAGTTGATTACGATTTACTACCACATTGTTAGACTCTTACCCTACTTTATACCCATAAAGTATATAAATATACACATTTTGGAGAAGATTTTAAAGCCGAAGAAGCACTCAATATATGCATATGAATCTCCATAGATTTGAGGCGAAAAATTAAGAAAATGAAAATGGGAGAGAAGTTATTGAGTGCTTTGCCATGGCTAAAACCATTGTTGGAAACAGAATTTTATAGGTTATGTGGATGTGAGAGCTTAAAACAGTGTAACTTTTATTGCACGCAATGTATGGGATCACCATTCTGTGAAGATTGTAATCCTCTTAAACATGAAGGTCATATATATCTCCGAGTAAGAATTCCCTTTTTCTTCTTTTTTTTTTTTCCTTAATTTTTCTTTCAATTTGGATGACTTGTATAAAAATCATGTGATTATTTTTCCTTTTTTTCTTTTTTATTATTTTGGAATTTTTTTTTTTGTAGGTATACAAATCTTCAAGCAGGCCAGGAATCAGGATCCGTAGCATAAAGAATTTATTGGATGTTTCGGATATCCAACATTATGTTTGCAACTCCTCTAAGATTGTTTATATTAAAAGAAAAATTAGAAAAGATCTTCAATATGAAACAAGTAATAATGGTAGAAAGGGTGATAAGTGTGATGTTTGTGGCTATGAAATACTATGTTCAGCATCAAAATTTTTCTCTATTGGATGCAAAGTGAGAAACCTTTTTTTTTCTTTCTTTTTTGTTTCTTTTTGGTTGCATGATTCTTGTGGATGGATTTGAGTAGATATTTTTCTAAAATAATAATCAACAATTTTGGTGTGTAGGTCAATGGAGAGATGATGGATTCTGAGGAGGAAACAAACAGTGAGGAAGAAGATGTTGATGTAACTTCAACTGATGATCAACTTACTTGTCAACCTGATGTTCAAGCCAACCCTAATTCTTTGAGGAAAAGAAATAGAAAAGGGAATCCCAATAGGGCTCCCTTCTCTTAGATTTTGTATTCAGCATGTTCTTTTTAACTCTTTGAATTTACCATGGAATTGTGGCAAATTACAAATATTCATGGAAAAGATATAGTAGTATTGTTTCATTATTGAAATTCAAGATTATTTGATTTCAATCAAAATATTAAATGGGGGAACTTCCCCAATTGGAGGTTCGACACGATTTAACTCCAGATTAGTTGATACCCACTACAAAAAAAATGGCAAAAGCTAACTCCCAATTCATATACAAACCATAGGAGAAAAATATTGCCATGATATAGAAGAATTATTCAAAGTAAAATTTCATTATATGGGATCTCTCTAAGATCCAGCCTTGTATTTTACATACTGTCCATTGTAATGATGGAGAAAAATAAGAAATGAACAAACTTTTTACAGTAAGAAAAGAATGAATGAATTTAATGCTGACAGTTACAAACTCAACCAATCTAAATCACACAGGACTAATTACTCCGCATACTAAAGAAGCAAAGATGGGTACTCCGTTGCAGATGGGAAACCTTTGAGATTTTAAATCAACAAATTCAAATCAAAAGAACTATACATTTTCAGCTTTAGCTGTAAATTGGAGACGTATATTTGTCCACCTATTGGATTAATCACCGATTTTTTGAAAATTTAACTCCATTTATAGAAATCAACAACCGGCAGCTTTTAGAAAATTATCATATGGACTTGAGGCAGGTAACCTGAAGGACTGAGGATGATTTTGGTACTCGGTTGCACACTGCATTGGAAGAGTACCAGCTGTTTGCATGAATGGGTTGGTACTAGCAGTTTGCTCAAGGAGAAGACCAGCCTGCATATTAAGTTAGGTTGTGAGTGTCAGATGCCTTTTCAAGCCTTATGCAATTCTAACTTATCAAAACGCGAATGGTTTTTCCATTCAACGTAATGCATGTTCATGGTGCATATAAACATGGTATAATAAATATAGCATGCATAAATTCCCTTGAATCAAGGCCCTGTGAAGCCTAATTGACATCAGAATTTGAAGCTACCTGTTTTGTCTCATAGTCAGGATATTGAAAAGAAAAGGTGATAAAGCTTTCTTGTCTCAGTTGGGCACTCATCAAATGAGACATCTTCTTCTGCTTCCCGGTGAGGAGTGCCTCACAATGATGGGCCATTTCCTTGTATGTCATGTCTGGTCCAGTGGAGACGGAAGTTCTTCCAAACTGATGTGCTGTCTCCAATACCTATGAGAGATACAGCAAATAATTATGTGTTCCATCTCACAAGATAATCAATGCCTATTGCCAGTTAGTCTCACGATAATGTTACAAAATATGAGACAATTCTCAAAATAAAGTTAACTATAACAATGGATGCAAAAGGTGCCCTTTGTGATTTTTGACTAAGCAAACAAGAATGACATAGCTGACATACTGATTCTAGGAGTTGATTGACATCCAAAAGATTTGGAATTTCCAATGGCGATTCTGAATTATCCTTGGTTTGACCTTCAAAAGGTTCTGGGAAAGCATCATCTATTGAGAAAATCGGACCTCCCTGCTTACCCAAAAGAAAAGAAAAGAAAAAAAATGAATGAGTTTTGAGCATTAAATGGATGGAAGGAAGTTTGTGCACGGAGATTTACATTTACCCCCTTGTTAGTGTTATTATCTTCAACATCAACTTGATATACTTTCTGCGGTGCATCGATAGGCAACTGGGCTCCCAGTGGACACACATCATCCGGTAAGAATTCATTTAGCAGCTGTGTGCGGGTGTTTGATATTTTAGCCTGCATACAGAATCACCAGATATTAATATAGGGTAACTACAGTTGAAGATATTAGTTCTTCGATGATGAATTGGAGTAAAGCTTTACTTCTGACAAATTTTTCAAGCATTTCACGATCTCAGAAACAAGGGCTTCCCTACGTTGCTCTGGGGCGATCTGTAATTGTGAGAGAGCCTTTAAAGCCAAATTATCATCTTCTTTAGAACCATAAACAGTTGGCTGGTCAGACCCAGTATTAACTGCCTGTAACTTGCGATCTTCCACCAAGCGCAAAAATGGATCAACCTAATTAATCACAGGACGATGAAGAAAGGTATCTTTGAGATATATATTTAACATATGGAAAAAAAAAGAGAGAAGAAGAAGAAGAAAGAGAGAGAACCACCAGTTCTTTGCCATGGCAAGCACCATAAAAGAAATTATAAAAATAAAAAAAGAAGGAAAGGCAGGCAAAAGAAAAGAAAAATGTTTTTCACATTTTAGAAACTTTAAGACTTAATGCAGGATTGACTAGCTAGGAAAAGTATGTAGCGAAGATGGTTTCATTACTTAAGTTCCATACCGTTCTTTCTGTAAGAGCAACCTTGGTACAATAGACAATAGGGAGAATACTGAATGCTTTTGCTGAGAAGAGGATCATCGACGTTGCCAAGGTGAAAAGAGATCTACGACGTGATGGTGGAAGTGGCCCTGCAGCATTATTTGAGATACAGTTTAAAGAGATGACAACCCAAGTTCACATTTCCTATGCTTTTATATTCAAGTTTCTTCCCTTCTTTCTTGTCTTATTAAAAAATGAAAAGAAAAACACATGTTGCCCCCTCGAGAGGGGGGGAACCAAACACTTGTTGCTTTCCTCTTATGTAAGTAACAAATGACAAAAAACAAAAACAGAAGAAAGGAAGTTACTTTGGTTTATGACTTCTTCTAAGGGTTCATGTTCGAAATTAATCATAAATAAACAATTGTAAGTCATCTTCCTTAATAAATCTCACCATATCATGTGTAGTATTCATGAAGAAATTAGTATAAGAGGTTTATATACTTGGAAGATAATTTTACTACGGATAATCAGCCAATTTATATTAGTGTTTACATTTGAACTTATTCATGAGCAATAAGGAAATACACATAATCAAAATCTGGGCCATTTCTCAGTTTAAATGTTTAGCTGTGATCCCAATCATAAAATACCAAAGATTGACTATAGGTTGGATATGTTGAAAGCTGGCAGTTCAGTCAAGATGCTTCATTTAAAAGCTCTCTAAGTAAGGAGTGAAACAACAAATCCGCTACATCTTCTACTGGGACTGGGACTGGGTTCAGGATTTTGTGTTTTTAAGAAAGCTTCTGAAATTTCCAATCTGTCAGAACTGTCCATTCCTTTTTACCTCTGCAGGAGAGAACATTGGTGTCCTCATGTATATGCCAAACATATGTGACTACGGTTCACTACAACTACATATTCAATTCAACAAACAATTATTGTCATTTCCATGCAAGACATACACAAATCCTGTAGTTTTTTTTCCCCCTTTACTTTTATATATTTTCTTTAATTTACTTCTATTTTCTGTGGGGAGGAGATAAAAGAGAAAGGCATGGGGAAGCATAAGCCAGTAAAATCCATGAAATTGCAGAGACAGCTTTAAGTTTAGACACTCACCTCCTTCATGGAGAGAGATGCTTTGCAATGAAAAAGCTAGCTGGAAACTACGAACAAGAGCCTCATTACTAGAATTCTGCATAGCATAATAATGAAAATACAGAATTAAATCCCAGATGTTGTCAATAGAATGAACCAAACAAGATTTCTTGCCAATAAGCAACATAAACAATCGACCATATAAATACATTACAAATAAGATACAACTTTATTAACAAATGTATCACTAGCGAAGTTGGAGATTGTTAGGTTCAAAAGTATAGTCTATATCAACAAAAATGGGACTATGATACTAGGTAGCATTCACAGCTTATGAAAAGGTAAAATAGCTGCAAATGAAGTGAACCAGATGGTCTAGCTATAGAAAGGAGGTACATAAGTTGCCTAATCCCGCCACATAAGTTAAGTCCACATTTCCTATGCTTTTATATTCAAGTTTTTGTTTTACGTTATATACTTAACAAAGAACATAGTATAGGATCTTGTTTCCCCATGGGTGTTTATTGGCATGCAAGTCCTGTTTGTAAAAGGTTGTTCATATTGGCTTACGGGAACTGTGATATGGTGATATAAGTTAATACCTTAATTTGCTATATTTGGGCCTCTGGACTTCTTGCAAGTTGGTTTTAGGTTGAGTGCTTAACATTATCAATACAAGGCAAACTGTTGCCATCAACAGAACAAAGTCTACCGAATATTGATATTTTTTTGTTCTTACGCCCTAAAATGCCAGGCTTTAACTGCTAAACTTGTATTTTTTATAATTACATATCTAAAAAAGTTAAGACTACTCTCAAAATTTCTTTTTATTTTCCCTTAACTATGCAAGACCCTCAGAGATTTCCTGATGGTCCCAAAATACAGAAATGTCTACTAAGACTAAGTAACCAATAGGTCAGACCCTACCAACCTGGAAGAGCTAAATCCTCCTCTCGAAAAGAACTTGCAAATCCCTAATATCGGAAGAGTCTATCGCTATTAATTCCAAGAAACATAAAACCAGCATTAATGATTGATGAGCTATGAGAGGCATGCTAAAACTACCCTTGTTTTCCAAGCAAACTCTGTGCATCATGAACTTGATGAAACAGACTTGTTTCGGAAAATTTCGAGACATCTAACTTTAGGACACAAATTGTCTCAGTTGAAAAGAACTTGCCTTTGATTAATAACATATAAAATGTGCTTCTGAACTCGTGTAAATGAAATATCTATCAGGTAACAATAATTGAGCAATTACCTTGGCTCGAGAGAAGAGCAATACAAGGCTGTATGTATGAGCAATTGCCTCATAGTTTTGTGGTGTATTTTCAGGAGAGATAGCCTGTGCCCAAATCGACGAAAGCAAGAGACTAATCTGGGTGCTACTTAGCCGTAGGGAATTTGCCTCCTGAGATTTGATGAACAAACATAGTCACATAAAAGAAATTTCACAAATGAAACCAAATTCAAACAATTCATATAGTTAATTATTTGAATCATTTATTTCAAAAAGGGCTTTAAGCAGATCTAGACAAAGAGCTAGTCACCGGAGCCCAAGACAGACCTTGTACCTCCTTAAAATATTTCTCCCTAATCAGATTTTATGCCCATCAATTTTACAACTTCAGAAGATTCAGTCACTCCTACCATATCAATCATCATACTTTCCTCTCTGTACTACTCCATAAACCCAACAAGTTTATCGCCCAAGATTCCCTGTAATCCTCAGCCACAAAGACCAAAAACCTATTCAATTCTCCTATAGAGGTAAATTAATAATTTCGATTTGTAAGTTCACTAGCATGCTGGAAGAGCCAGTGATTATAAACAAGGATTAGGTCCAATTTCCGGCCAAGGACAACACTCACAGAAATTTTAGAAAGATAGGAGTTTGCCAAACACTCACAGATATCTTATTTGAATTGCTCAGAGGATTTTCATCTGTTGGCAAGGGTATAGGTGGAACTTTGGAACTGTATGTTCGACTATAAGATGACTTCAACCTATTCAGGATCCCATTATTACTGTTATTTACTTCCCCATCATTAGCAACATTTCCTTTGTTCTCTGCACAAATATTCTCCCGTGAGAAGGATCTTTCCTTCTTTAGCTTCTCAAAAAGGGCAGCTGAAGAAGAAAATACAGAGACGGTTCTTGAAAGTGTTCTTGGAACACTAGAGCCTTTTTTTGTTACAGGAGTAACAGAGGATGGTTGAGGGCAAACTGAAGTTGGCACAAGAACAACAGAAAAGATACGGTGGGCTCCAACTCGTGTTTCATGGTCAGGGTGGACCATAACTGGGAGTAATTGATGGAACAAAGCCTCGGGAAATGCCTGAGGGAACAAAGAAACACAAATAACAAATTTAAATAACACATTACCGCATACAATAATATGAAATGTTCTTGAACAAGATAAAAGATGATAATCATTATCATCACCTTGTTCAGATAAGATGGATTTGGAATTGAGGCTACAATTTGAGCAGTGCGATAGACAACACAGATTGTAGTTCTGGCTATAACGGTAATATTCGAGATGTTCTCTAACATCACAGCCATAGCATCAAGAATCGGGCCTGCATCTCCAACCTGTTCATAACAGCTAGCTCAGTTTTCAAATAGCCAATAAGGAAAATACCATGGAATGAATAGTATTGGATTATTTGATGTGGAAAGAAACTCAAATTAAGAATGGGGCATTAAAACATGTTTATCTGAAGTTCTAATAGCATTTACTCAAGAATGACCAGAGAAGGTTGCCACCTTATGCGATAACTGAACAAGGCATTTATCCACTGCTTCTTTGAAGCTCCTATTCCAATTTATAATGTCAGCTCCCATAGCTGCATCATCAAGTGAGCAATGTATGCTCTTTCGTAAATGCCTCATAACATCACTAACTGCACCAAGTATTGCTACAGAAGGCTCAACTTTTGAAAGTTGAGCAAGAGAGGTTGTAACCTCTACAATTTGAAGCTGCATGTTGAGCTGTTTGAGGACACTCTTGTGGTCAAGATGCTTAACTAATACTGACAGCAAAAAATGTGTATTCTGCCCTGAAAAGACAAGAAAAAAAAATAGTATCCGTCTCACAACCTTTACAAATAAAAAATATTTGAAGTGAAGCAGAGTAATAGCATTGAAATAAATTCAGAAAACTAGAACAAGCTCAGACATTTTAAGTGTTGGAAAATGCATGACTACCAGAACTATCCATTAAAAGCTGCATATCCTTTAAGACTGGAAGAGCAAGGCCACTTTGGAGGGACCATAAGTTTTCATTATCAAAATAACGGAACAAAGACTCAAGAACACGTCGTGTTGTAGTCGCTTCCTTTGCCAGCCTTGCCATGTTATGCAGGCAAACCCGGGACCAGAAGCACGGATTCTGGGCATCTTCCCTGTGAGTAAAAAAGAAAAAAAAAGCCTTATTGCATGTAACTATGATAAGTAAAACAAAATATTGCCTCTAATGAATCTAGAGTCATGTGATTACGCTGTGACATCTAGTTCTCCTTTGTCATTCACAATCTTTCCCCAAGATGGAACTCTTGCGAGGACATCTGGCGATGGAGAGACATGACCCTCATCTTTTAGCACTTCTTGCACCCACCGAGTACCATCAAGGTTCTTTGAATTCTTTCTTGGGTCTTCATAATTTTCCAAGACTACGGAAACAATCTGTGTTTAACAATAAAAAATGCCTTTAATGCAAAATGAAATAGGACAACATTCACAGAACTCAGAGAGAGTTAAGCAGTACAACTTCATATAAAATGTGGACAAGCAAAAGGGGAAAAAAAGAGGAGGGTTAAAGCATGAAAGCTATCAACTGCACTAAATATGAAATTCATTCTTCCGGCCAAAAAAACATGAAATTCATTCTGGTGAATACATATGTAAATAATTTTGATTAAACATTACAAATTTAACTAAAACTCTAAGGGGATAAAAGAATATTGAAAGCAAGGTTTTCAACTTAGCAACAACTGGAGTAATCTTCTGTACAGGATATAAGTGAGTTTATTTCACCACAACATAGATACCAATAGGTTAATGGAATAGACCAACCCAGGTGCTAAAAGTATATGATCAGAGGCCATAGCAAACCAAAGTAGTGCATGAGACTTATAGCGTCAAATAAATTTAAGGACACAAACACAGCACACTTTATTGGAGAAAATGGCAATCATTTGAATAATTTTTGTGTATATGCCACTTACGATAAAAGATAGATGCATTGAGCCAATATTGGATTTACAGTAGTGTCATCATGCTCTCATGATCTTTAATAAGTATTGCCAGTAACATACTATCCTTGTTTAAGACATCTATGTTATAAATATATTATTTAGAAGTTTGAAGTTCTTCTAGAAAATAGTAATTGCTACATTAGCAGCATCACCTATGAAGATACTAAGGTAACAAAGTGGAAATAGCTAGGAGGTAATTTTGACTTGCACATAAGACTTTGTTCATAAAAGATAAAAGGCACTTTTTAGCCAGCTGCTTTGGCCAGTTGGAAATCATGATTCATGAATCACTTCAATTAAGAATTTACAAGTGAAATTTACCATTCTGACATAACATAAAACATAGGGAATGAAGGAAATATATAAATGAATAACAGACTAATAAACTTGCAAAGATGTTAAATAAGCCTGAATCAGCTTACATTATCAAATTCCACTGAAATGTGAGAGTGCTCGCCCATAAACCAAATCTACACAAGAAAAGCAATAAATGAACATGCATCAGGATACTCTTATACACATTTTTGACATTGAGAAAATGTAAATTGTGACAATAAGAATAACTGGAGAAATGGAAAACACTATTAATTCTTGTCAGAAAGATGCATAGTGACCCTTGAAGGCATTCAATCAAAGTAAACGAACTGAAATATGTTTAATGGACCACAAATGCTGCGCACTTTTTAAATACCAAGAACAAGAGCCCGGCAAGCAGAAAGCTTCATTACTTACAAAACTTTAGCAAGTCTTTTTTGTTGACTGGTGTTGATGCAACAGAACTTATTAACTTATTACCAGCTCAGGGATATAATGATCCATGGAGATGAATCAGACATGGCATGCAGATAAGGTTATCATAATATTATATTAAATCAACAATGTCGGATTCAAGGGGACAAAAATCATGTTTGCCTCACGTGTAGCCCGGGACAAATAACCGAAATAGAAGGGGCCTACACTTGGACAACCTTGTATGAGGCAATAGAGCAGAACCTGAGCTCTGGTACCATTTTAAGCGTCCAACCTAAAACCAATTGGCAACAGGTTGAGGCCGAACTTGAATATAAGCGACTCATGCTAGTCAGACTTAACCGATGTTGGGTTCTACCACTTAACAATAATTAATTAAAGATTAGTGTGCTATACTTACATCAATCATAAGGAAAACTCATGATTGTGCAACTCAATCTTTCTCCCTTTTCCTCTCTTCCTTTCTTCTTGGAAGTAAACATAAGGAAAAGAAAAGAAATTCATAGTGCATAGAGTTTTTTTTGATAAAAAAGGACTGACAAAAAACACTTTAGAATCCATAAGATTATGCAGGAAAAGAAGGAATATAGGTTCTAGTCTTAAATCTGCCATTATTATGTTACTTATTGAGCCTAATTTTTTAAGAACCCAAACTTGGCCTGTTTTCTTCTTTACCTTCTAGCACGGTCAAGGTCCAGAGGTGAACTACTCACATCTTCATAAAAGAAACTTTGATTTGTCTATGGTTTTATGGAAAATGATCAGCATGTGAGCTGGTTAAGACCTAGCTTAATTTGATCTTGTTTAGCTTATTTTATCAAAGCTAAATACATAAATTTGAGCTTGATTAGTAATTTGTTATAAATAAGTCAAAGCTTGAATACAAGGGTGCTTTGCTTGTATAGGCTTGTGAATCAATTCTTTTAATTTTGGAACTCATTATCAAGCTCATTACAATCTAGTTTAAGGTTCACCTATAGGTTTGTTTACAGGAATATAATACATGTACTTAGCTAAGGCTAGATCCACAGGCAGGCATTCAAGAATAATGAGGTTTATATCCCATTTTCCTCTTTTCCCACTTTTTTAAGCACTCCATTTGAATTGAAAACCTTATTAAGTCAATTTTTCAACCTTTTAAAGTTAAATGCCACTTAATGTGCTCAGGCTAAATTGATAGGCTGAAAAAATAAGAAAACAATAAATAAACAAATAAATAAATGGAGTAAACAACATTCATTGTGGTACTAGTATTTCCAGTGAGTAATACTGGAGAGTGTTATAACACTTAATGGTAAAGAAAGCCCACTTTCCTCTGTCTAAGAATTTAGCCTAACCATACAACCTAGGTTCACAGGCTAATAGGAGTTCTAATATGGAATAGGAAAGATTGCGCTGACATCAAATCTGGATTACTGGTAAAGGTTGTTACTTCTCCTTCCATCATTCTAAGAAGTTATCTCACTTGGAATAGCCCAGATTCTTAAATTATAAATTGCCAAAAATTGTAGTACTTCAACATTACTCTATCATATATCTTAGGTTTTCCTAGGGCCACTGATAATTGTTAGTACAAGTTATACCAGTTAGGGTTTCTCTTTTATCATTCGTTCTCAGAAATCCAACTAAAAGTTGACATAATCATGCACACTTAAATACAAGAGCAGCCATATAAAATATTACCATTGAAGAAAGTGCTTGCAGCCCAGCTGCACATAGATTTCTTTCCTTTTCACCTTCTCCAATTTCTTGAGCTAACTGGCAGATTTTTGGAATAAAGCCTTCCAAGTTAAACATGTAAGTACCATCCCTCTGCAAAATTTTGGTTGAGATAAATGAGTTTTAACTTTCCTATTGCTGAAAACCAAGTAACGAAATAAATTGCATTTAAATTTCAAAATCCATTTTTCATAACAAGAGAAGCATACAACCAATGCCTAAAACACCAACCTGATTGTTTACAAAGTCAAAGAGAGTCTGACATCCTATAATTCGCATTTCATCCTGCCGTGTTTGATCTAGCAGAGTCTGTATAATGCTCAATAAGCTACTAGCAAACAGTGTCCTATAAAATTGTAGATAATCAAGTGAGTTCAGGGAAAAGCTACAAGTTGGAAACAAATTAAAATTAATTTCAGCACATTAACTTGAAATTTTAACCTTGAAATGACAATCTTGATGTTTTTATCTTTTTGGTAAAAATTCAACAAGATTGATATGAACAATCAAGCTTTAGGGTATTATCCAAACACTGACCATTTTCTTTTGAACAATCCAAAGATTGATCAAGAGGCATAATCACTTACAACTTCACCCAAAAAAAAAAAAAAAGAAGAGAGAGAGAAACACTTAAATAGCAAATTCCACAAGCCAAGCTCAAAATGTGTTGCATTGCCATGTCACTTGCAATTATCTGCAAATCTCGTCATCTCATTAAAGTTTTATTCATAATGATCCAATCCCTATCCCCAAATTTTGGACACCATTGATTTCTACAATGGTATTTTTGTAACTTGCAGAGAAGGGCAGCATGTAATTTTCTCATCTTTGGTTCTTTGAGCATTAGTTATCAGCTTTTTTTTTTTTTTTTTGGGCACCAAGAAAGGAAGCATTTAGTTATAAAGTTCAGTAAATATCATCACATCTAGTTTTGTTTAAAACTTAAACTAATTGACAGGGAAAAAGGGGAGTAGATCCCATGCAACAGCCTTACGATTCAAAGAGCAGTGAGATACAAACCCATAAAATTTGCAACAGAAAAACTCACATTTGCTCCTTACATGAGACCATCAATTTCCTGTAAATGCACATAACGATTTTTGCGGATTCAAAGTTCTCATTTCTCAATTCCTTGTAACACCTTTGCTCAAGGGCATTTGTGATCTGGTCATATAATTTGCAAGAAACAGTGCAAGAGAAATTAAGATAAACAATTAGCTATGGAATGTGCACATTGCAGGAAACATAATGATATTTCAATCAATACAAATGAGCATGCACATAACAAACATAACAACATAAACTGGAAAATAAAACCTTTTATACACCACTAAAATATTAATTTTCAAAATACTTTAATAGGTATTTTATCACACACCATCAGCCACCGGAAAGGAATATAGTTGTGAAGATTTAATCAATATAATGTTTAAATCAGCAAGAAGACTGAGTATGAAATATTCTATGTACAAATAATATGGTCATAGTACATTGTAAATAGGCATGTATAGTCTCAAGCTGATGCATACGGCAAAACACTAAATAACTGTTAAATTAAGACTACAATTAATAGCATCACAATTGCTTCATAAAATGATTTTCAAATTGATATTAAGTATGTAACATGGTATCACTCTGTTTCAGTTGACATTTTGGCTCAGTTCTCTACATAATGCCAATTTTGATATCTGACAAATCTATACATTTAACCTCTGAAGTTTTCTAAGTTCCCCTATCTGATTTTGCAGCACGTTTGAGAAGTGAGGACCAGCCGCTTCAGGACTAGTCACTTTCTCTAGTGGTACAGGTTGTTAGTTTGTCATAGAACCTAATCAAAACAATTACTCAAAACCATCATAGCTTATTTAAAGTTTAAGTTCTTAATAGATACTTTGCAAAAGTATGGCATTGTTCACAACCAGAGATCAAGATGGTCTTGTAAATAAGTACTAAGATTCTAACAATCTCTTATGTGAACCATAATTGTATGCATAAATATGACAATAGGATTTCATTTCAATAATAATATCATTAATAACACCGAAAGCATTGTCATGAGGACTTGCAAATATATTGTACCTTTGGAATGCGCAAAGGATTCTTTGAAGCATATTCACATAGTTTTCCTATCTTGCGATCATTTGGTCCTTCTTCCTATAAGGATCAACTCATAAGATTAATCAAGTCGAAGGGGAAAAGCATTATTTATAATAAAATAAAAATAAATGCTAAAGCTGCAATCTTTTTTCTATACGGTCAGAGAATGCTTAAATGAATAACCTTATATCATGTGAATAATTTTTTACTTGACTAAACTGTATTAACTATCGAACTGCATTAGTTCTAGATAAGCTAACTTAACTTTGATCTTCAAGAGCTAAGAAAACATATAAAAGTATACAGAAACTTGAAAAGTGCAAACCTGATTACGAGGGAAAATATCAGAAATCAGCTTCTTATACCTCTTGACCGGCTGTCTGGACCTTGTACGCAATCCAGGGCAAAAGAAACATAGGCTACCGCATGCAGGCAAGACTTGCCTCGAAATAACTCCGGAGATTGCGTTCATTGTTTATTTCTTTTTTCAGATTTGAAATTATAAATAATACAGCTAATAAACTTCAATATCCTTAAACACCTTTTAGCTTTCTTTCCCTTCTAAATCAATCAAAAATCTGGACTTGGACGCCCAGAAGGGAAAGAAAAGCTTGGCAACGAATGGGGTTACCACTCAAATTCAATCACCAGCCTGTGAACAACAATCTTGGTGTCACAACTTTTGACCTCTAAATCAAATAAAAAAAAAAATCTTACAAACTGTTGGATGATAACAATTCATTCATCCAACAATCCAACATTTGGGTTTATCAACTTTGATAAAACTATGAACAGACTGCTACCGGAATAAATATTGATTAAAACTTACAACAAAACAAAATGGGTATCAACAAAATCAAGTTTTGAATCAAAACCAACAAAATTGGATTGTGTTACAAAAAATGAACAAAAGGGTATCTAGAAAATACAAAATTTGATCAAACTAATGAGGAATGAAAGATTGAAGAAAACAGGTTTTTGGTCAAAATAAATTCAATAAAAAAAAATCCAAAATTTACCTCGGATCATTGCCAGAAAGAGCAGAGCAGAGGCTGGGAATCCTTCTAAGCCATGCTAAACAATTACCGCGTTTCCAGCATTACCCAAATGGCCAAACCGCAAAATTCAACTACCTTCTTTTTCTAAAAATATAAGCTGAAATTAAATTCTAAAGCTGCAATGCAAATATGCAATTGCAATATAAAATTTAATCGTTCTACTTATTTTATATATTTTTTAAATATCCTTCATATAGTGCTCTAATATATAAGTCCGGCGCCTGCTGCCTCCGCCTGCCACTTAAATTTTTATTCCCTAACGTTCAACGGTATTATTATGTGGACCCCGAATAAAATAGTAAATTTTTAAATTATTCTATTTCTGTTTTCTGTATGGTTCTATTTCTATAGCATTATTATTAATTTACTGTATTTTTTAGAGAAATATATAAAATAACTTTCACTAACTTTCACTAACTTTCTTCAAAAAATATAAAATAACTTGATAGTAGCTTTTTTTTTGGCCGAAAAATAACTTGATAGTCTAGACTCTAGATATGAATTTTATCTAATAATAAGTGATGACTGATGATTACTAATTATCTAAGTGATGATTACTAATTATTATGGAGATAAGGTAAAATGTTAATCGTGAAAAAGATAATTAAGTGTAACAAGTTTTTTTTTTAAGTATGCAAAAAATGTGTTGTGAAAAAGATGAATTCTAACTTTATTAAAAAAAGAGTAAAATTGTATTAATATATCTTTGCTTTTATTAATTTTATTATTATTACTATTAACTAAGTTAATGATCTAAAGGACTTGTTAAATTCGTATAGTTAGTGTAACATTTTAACCTTCAAATTAGTTCACCCAGAAGATATTTTTCTTGGTACTTTTTTTTTTTTGGCTATGATTGCATTATGGATTTGCCTAACGAACGTGCTATGCTGTCTGCTCCATTTCTTTGGCACATGATGATACTCCATACTAAAATTGATGAGTTGATCACAGTTTTGTACAGATTAATATATTTTTTTATCAAATAATTAAGAATTTGAAAATTAAAATCTCAAACATTTGTTTTAGTTTTAGAAAGTACAACTATTCTTTGCCTTTTTTTTTTAAAGAAAAAATAGTTGCATAGGATATTAAATTTTCTTAAATGATTAAATCCATTATAAACGTGAAATATTATCGATTGAATCTCCATAGAAATTGAGGTTTAATGTGGTATATGATCGATTTTAGACTTTTAGTCCTAAAAGGACTTAATTGAAGATAAATAAAAATTTATAAGCTTGCATGATTGCAATAAAAATTTAAGGGTTTTTTCACTTAAAAAGAAGGAGGTTTAATTCATTAGTTTAGATAAGTTCATGAGATTTTTAATAAGTAGATTTTCTTTAATTAAACTGAGCGGGAATGGATCAATTTGGAAAAATCCAAATGGAGGTATTTATTATCTTTGTATAAATAGTACTCCTATTAATAATAATTTACAAAGAAATGCTACATGATTTATCTTATCATTATGATCATGTTCCCATTTCCCAACCTTCAGAGATAAACATTTGCATCTGTTCCTCCATTTTGAGTGAATAAATGATATGTATGTCTTTTCTAAATTTAAAAGAAAGCCAATTTTAAGTTTTCTGGCCAACTTTAGTGAAGAAATGATATATTATTTGATTTATGAATAATTATAAATTCACTTAATATCCTTGTTGCCCCCTAATCTTGTAGGGTATGGTCGTTTTGTTCCATAAACTTCAATTTTGAACATTTAACCCC